>RJWJ010023292.1:0-25967 GCA_004363605.1 Indri indri
CTCAGGAATTTGGGCAAGAGCAAAAAAAAAGGTCAGACTTCAGTCCTCACATTACATGAACATTAATAATAAAATCAGTAAATGTTAAATAAATATTATTTTCATTGGCTGCAGAGCTTTCCAACTGGGTGGTTGATCGTATCTTGATCTTAATTCTTTAACCAGTTTTCTACTGTTGGACATTTAGGTTGTGTCCTTTTTCTTTTCTTTGCTATGATAGCACCGAGATGAACATCTTTGCACATCAAACATAGCAGAAGTTTTAGAATGAACATCTGAATCCATGCGTTGCGCTAGAAATGGACTAAGACAGCTTGCACGACCTGTGGTGCTTTTACAAGGAGTTTTCTGCCAGAGGTGAGAGGGAAATAGATTTTGGGGAGAAAGGGGAGATTAAAACAACAGAAATTTATTCAGAAATCCAAAACTTAGAGTTTAAAATAAGAATGATGAGCTAAAGGAGCCTCAGGTCCATTCCAGCTCAGGAATTTGGAGTGTTAGTCCCAGCTGGTTTATGGTCATTCGGCTCAGGCCCCGGCTAGGGGCAGAGACAAGCAGGAGCCGGCAATCCACAGCCCACATTTGCAAACACCCTGCCAAGTCCCTTCAGCTTCCTTCCTAGGGAGACTCCCCAGCTGCCACCTGTATAGACCTGACACTGCAAAATTCCTGTAAAGAATCTAGAAAGTCAAAGGTATAGAGGAAACCCACATCCTCAGGGCTTGGGGTCTCACTTGTCTGTGGAAATGCATTTCTCACAACCGAAGTGCACAAAATAGGAAGAGCATCAGATTGGATCTGAACTACTTCCGGCTTTGTGATTTGGGACAAATTTACTTAGCATCCCAGAGCCTAAGGGGTTCTTACAGAGATTAGTGAGAATATTATTGTGCATGTTGTAATAATCAATGGCAGCTGTTTTGTTGTTGTTATTATTATTATTTGCAATGTAGTGTTAAATGCTATGATGGGGGAAGCACAGGAATTATAGAAGTCATATTAAGAGTGATAGGACACAGCCTGTGGGATCACGGTAGGCTTCCTACAGAAAGCCACAGCCAAATTCTGAGTGGTAAAGAAGAAAGGCCCCAGGGTGTTTCTTTTCTGGCAGCAGGGACCTTTCTGGGTGAGAATGTAGTGTATTCCAAAGCCAAGTGATTCCCAAACCTGGTGGTGCATTAGAACCCCCTAGGCCAAGGGTCTGGAAGCTTACAGGAAATTCTGGAAGCACCAGCCGAATGGGAACTGCTATTTTATTCTAGCGAGGCGCCTGCATACAGTAGGCTCTGGACCTTCACATCAGGCATAAGGATTCCTGGTTTTCTGGTTCATGGCTTGTGCTCTGAAAGAAACACAGGACTGAGCGTGTGGACTTGGGACACAGCCGGAGTCTCCAGTCATTGCGATCCCAGTAAAAAGGACAGTGATTACCAGTTAGCACTTAGCAGCCAGACAGACCTGGGTTCAAACCCTGGCTTTGTCACTTGCCAAGTCCTGACTTTAAGCCTTTTTCTAGATAAATAAGTCTGTTCCATAATTCTCACCATGACACCTTTGCTTGTACTGTCCTCTGTTGGGAATTCCTATTCCCTACATTTTTCTCTTTTGAAAAAAAACCTGCTAGCTGAGTGCCATGGTGGGCACCTGTACTTCCAGCTACTGGGGAGGCTGAGGCGGGAGGATCCCTTGAACCCACGAGTTCCAGGCCAGCATGGGCAACACAGCATGATCCCATCTCTCCCTCTCTCTTTTTTTTTCTTTTAAGACAGAGTTTCACTCTGTCACCCTGGGTAGAGTGCAGTGGCATCATCGTAGCCTCACTGCAACCTCAAACTCCTGAGCTCAAGCCATCTTCCCACCTTGGCCTCCCAGAGTGCTAGGATTACAGACGTGAGCCACCACGCCCAGCCAGATCCTATCTCTTTAAAAAAAGTCCTGCCCATTTTATCAACAGTCGGCTCAGATTTCATTTCCTCTCATTTGAATGGATAATACATTGACAAACACATTCAAAATTCAAGTGGTATGAAGTCTTTCTTGATCTGTAGTCTTTATCCCAGTATCTTTGACCTCTCCCAACATTAAACTGCCACTGTGTCCAAATAAGGCCTGGCAACAAAGGGGAAATGGTTATAGAAATTAAGATTCATCTCTAGGATGAAATACAATGCAATGCAGCCATTAAAAATGAAAATAAATAGCAGGGGCCGGGCGCAGTGGCTCACGCCTGTAATCCTAGCACTCTGGGAGGCCGAGGCGGGAGGATCCACTGAGCTCAGGAGTTGGAGACCAGCCTAAGCAAGAGCCAGACCCCGTCTCTACTAAAAATAGAAAAAATTAGCTGAGCATGGTGGTGCATGCCTGTAGTCCCAGCTACTTGGGAGGCTGAAGCAGGAGGATCCCTTGAGCCCAGGAGTTTGAGGTTGCAGTGAGCTATGATGATGCCACTGCACTCCGGCCCAGGTGAAGAAAGAAAATATTCACGAATTGTTGTAGAGTTAAAAGAGTGGGTTACCACTGCATAAAAATAGTAGGATCCCACTTTTGTCAGGAAAAAAGAAGGTAGGCTTAGGAAAAATACTGGAGGACATGCAGCAAAATCTTACCAGTGGCACTTAGTAGGGGACAGAATTACAGGTGAGTTTTTTTTCCACTTCCCTCTTCATGTTATTCTTTATTTTCAGAATTTTCTACATCATCATATATTCACTTTCTAGTCATTTTAAAATAACAGTTCTTTATACCGTTGAATCTCTTACACTCTTTTACCACCCAACAACTCTGTGATCTGGGTGATCAGGAAAGTAGGGAATTTTTTTTAAGGGAGATCTGACAAATGAGCAGGGTTGTTATTCCTATTTTAGAGATGTGCAGACTGAGGTTGGGGGTTGGGGTCTGGGATTTGTGCAGTCTAAAGCGAAGGCATGCAGCCAAGGCTGAAAGGCAGATCCTCCCAAATACTGTGCCTTGCTTCCTTGGGGGAAACCCCCCAGTGACTTCCTCCGTTCTTCCAGCCGTACACATGTGGTATCTAAAGATTGTGCAAGAGCATAGAGGAGGCCAGTGGAAACACAGAGTGAACGGGACTGACATTCAAAGTGATATTTTGGGGGGCTTTGTCCCACACTTACTTCCACCTGCTTACTTGCAAGTCTGTGCCTTCACTGACAACAAACGTGTTGTTTTAGTCAAAGCTCTTTTGGGCTCAAACAGCAAAGACCTATTCAAATTAGCTTAAGTGAACAGAAAGTGAATTTACCAGAAGGACACTGTCACATCTGCTGAATCCAAAAGCAATAGGGCCTCAGGTGGCCTGGAAGGAGATGTGGGAAGGAGTCGGGAGCCCCAGGAATCAGATAGAGCTCTTCTGGTTGCAGGTAACAGTCAACTGGAGCTCTTCCAAAAGAAAAAAAAGGCCTTTTTGTTTGTTTGTTTGTTTTCTGAGACAGTCTCTCGCTCTGTCGCCTGGGTAGAGTGCCGTGGCGTCATCATAGCTCACAGCAACCTCAAACTCCTGGGCTCAAGTGATCTTCCTGCCTCAGCCTCCCCGGTAGCTGGGACTGTAAGCATGCACTACTACGCCTGGCTAGTTTTAAATTTTTTTGTGTGGTGATGGGGTCTCGCTATGTTGCCCAGGTCTTGAACGTCTTCTGGCTTCAAGCAATCCTCCCGCCTCAGCCTCCCAAGGTGCTGGTATTACAGGCGTGACCCACCGTGCCCAGCCAAAAGGACTATCTGAAAGACAGAAAGTGTCTCCTGGAACCCACAAGCAGGAATGCCAGCTGGCCTAGAAGGAGGGGGAAGAGCACTTTGGGGATCAAGGAAGTCCTTTCTCTCCATCATTTGTCTCTGACATGCTTTTCTCAGGGTGCAGACCAGCTTCTCTGCTTCTCTGGTCTGGATAGGGGTGCAGAACATGCCTGCTCTCCAGCTGCCCGGTTGCGTATGTGTAGTTCTAGTCACACAGAAAGACTGGATATCTCATCAAATTCCTAGAGGAAGGATGGGATGACCAGGCTTGGCCCAGCTGCAGGATGCCATGGTAAAAACATGGCTTCCAGGAGCCAGCCTTGGTTTCTTCTTTCCCCTGAGCATCCTTGCCCTCTACAGACTGCCTTTCACTTTTCTATCCAGGCTCGTGGCAGAAGGTGGCTGCACTGTGGACCCCGAGTTTTGTCACGTTCCTCATCTCGGACACACTAGAAACTGACTGGAACTATTGAGTCCCAATGCTGAATCCCTTGGCAAGAGAATTGGATAAGTCTAACTCAGGTCCTTTGTCCACCCTGGTGCCATGCCCTGTGGCCAGGAGAGGGGAAGGCATCCTGTCCTACCACATGGCTGCCCTGGCTTACCTCATGGGGAGAGGGCTGGTCTCAGAAAATGTGGGGCAGGCACAGTGGTTCATGCCTGTCATCTTAGCACTTTGGGAGGCCAAGGTGGGAGGATTGCTTGAGGCTAGGAGTTCAAGACCAGCCTGGGCAATAGCAAGACCCCACCTCTAAGAAAAAGTTTAACATGAGTTGGTTATGAACCTGTAGTCCCAGCTACTCAGGAGGCTGAGGCAGGAAGATCGCTTGAGCCCAGGAGTTCGAGGTTTCAGTGAGCTATGATCGCACCACTGTACTCCAGCCTGGGCAACAGAGCAAGACCCTGTCTCTAAAAAAACGAAAAAAGAAAATGTGGATTGTTATGAAGTGGGCAGATACCTCGCAAAATGAGGGCTCTTCCTGGTGCGATTATATCATGTCACGGCTGCTAAGCTTGAAAGCATCTTCATAAATGAGGGGCTAGCTTCACTGTCTTCCATCGAAGCCCCAGAAAAACTGCATCATCTTTTCTTTTTAAGGACCATCAGGATTAGAAACCCTTGTGTACACTGACTAATTCAATCTGGCCCATATAATGAGCACTCACCTTGATCGAGACACTGTGCCAGGTCCAGAAGGTCCAAAGATGATCTGATATCATCCTGCCTGGCCCTCTCTCCACTAGCGTGTTTATATCAGTCAAGTTCATTTAGAAATCTGTTCTTTCTGACACAGCCTGCTTTGGAATTTCCATTCGACTGCATTAGGAGGCACTAAATTGCATGAATTCATCTGAGAGTTGAGATCACAGGAACTAATAATGTACTTGATCTCTTTCTCAGAATCATCATTTTTTTTTTTAAAACAAAAGTATTATGAAGGCCATTGACAGCGGTGAAATTAATATCCAGTTGGGATTTCCCATGCAGCCTCGGAGGCCTGTCATTATAGAGTTGAATCTGGGCCAGACACACTCGTGATACCCACCGTGTTATTAACGGTTTTGCTGAAGGCGTGGGGGAGCTCGCTCAATGCAGGAGCCAGACCCGTCCTATCCCGGTGCAATCCCAATTCTTTTATTCACTAGTTGGAGTCACTGTGGATGTCTCACCTCCCCTCTCTGAGCCTCAGTTCTTACCTCCCTAGAAAAGGGCACAGAACCACAGACGAAATGCTGTTACTTCTGGGAGGAGTGGGGAATTTCACTGAGCAGCAGCAGGAAAATTTCACTTATTACTTCATTAGGTTTTGTTTGAATTAACAGCAGAGGGCTTGTATTTCTCTAATGATTTTTAAAACAAGTTTTTAAAACCCAGAGAAGAATGGACAAAGAACATCAGCTTTTGACACGTCTGGGTACATGTTGCTGTTAATATCATCTTGTAGTAAAGCTAAATAAATGGTGCAGTTGTCTCTGCTGGTTTTTCTGTTCTGTTTTGTTTTTTCTTCTTTTACCTCACTCAGAAGCAGAGAACCTAGGATTTCTTAGGATTTCTCTTTTAGTGGTGGTTCCCAGGGCTGGCTATATAATTTTGGGACCCCGTGCAAAATGAAAACGCAAGGCTCCTTGTTCAAAAGACAAGAAAAAAAGTGTGCTGTTGAAAGTAATCACACAGAAGACTTTTTCCTTTCTTCGGAGATCTCTCTTTGACTTGTTATGGAGTTTTTTCTTTGCTATTTATTTGCTATTCAAGGTCATTCTAAGTAAAGAAAAAATAAAAATGTGAATTATTAGCATAAAAATTTACCATTCATGTTTATATTATGTGATGCCAGTGTTCAATGCAAATTTGAGAGAATTTAACTCATGTGGAATCACCAAATTTACACAGTTTGCATCTCGTAGCTCATACATGCATGTGTGTTTTGTTTTTGCTGGAATAGTAGAAATGCTGCAAAAAACAAGCTCGACTGTTTGTTTGGTTTTTTTTAATTTCACTTCTTGGTACATGCACATTTTACCAACAGTCTCCGCCTTCTGCCTATGGTTGAGTGAGGAAGGACTGAAAGGGAAAGAACTATGAGTTCTTTTCCTTTCCTCTGTCATCATTGTAGCATAAGCAGTTGGCAAGTACAGGGAAGCCACATGAGTGAAAAAATGTGTATGATAAGGGTCCTTGGGCATTCGTGTTTCTTAGAAGCCATTGCCTTCTTTCTGTGTTCAAAGCAAGTATTTTTGTTTTTTGTCTTTCGAGACAGTCTCTCACTATGTAGCCCTGGGTAGAGTGTAGTGGCATCCTCATAGCTCACGGCAACCTCAAACTCCTGGGCTCAAGGGATCCTCCTGCCTCAGCCTCTCGAGTAGCTGGGATTTCAGGCAAGCGCCACGATGCCTGGCTAATTTTTGTATTTTTAGTGGAGATGGGGTCTCACTGTTGCTCAGGCTGGTCTCAAACTCCTGAACTCAAGTGATCCTCTCGATCCTCCCGCCTCGCCTCAGCTTCCCACAGTGCTAGGATTACAGGCATGAGGGCCCAAAGCAAGTTTTAATTCAAACGGAAGGCATGGCCTCTCAGGGCTGCCAATGACCCCCACTTAGTCTTAAAGTAACCCACTGTTTTAGTCCATTCATGCTACTCTAACAAAATACCCAAGACTGGGTGATTTAGAAAGAACAGAAACGTATTTCTCACAGTTCTGGAGGCTGGGAAGTCCAAGATCAAGGCACTGGCAGATTCAGTGTCTGGCGAAGGTTCAGTCTCTGCTTCCAAGTTGGCGCCTTGTTGCTGCGTCCTCCCACAGCAGAAGGCAAAAGGGCAAAAGGCACAGGGTGCCCCTTTCAACCTGTCACAAAAGCACTATCCCAGAGGCCCAGCACGGTGGCTCACGCCTGCAACCCGAGCATTTTGGGAGGCCAAGGCAGGATAATAAGTTGGAGGCTGCAGTGAGTGATGATTGTGCCACTGCACTCCAGCTTGGGCGACAAAGTAAGACCCTGTTTATATAAATAAACAAACAAACAAATAAATAAATAAGAGCACCAATCCAATTATGATGGCAGAACCTTTGTGACTTAATCACTTCCCTAAAGGTCTCACCTCTTTTTTTTTTTTTTTTTTTTTTTGAGGAGGAGGAAGGAAAGAGAAGTTTATTACTTTGCCGACAAGGGAGGAGGATGGAGATTCCTGCCTGAAATGCCATCATCCTCAAGGTCTCACCTCTTAATACCGTCATGTTGAGTGGGGTTTAAGTTCCTTTAAGTTCCAAGATATGAGTTTTGGAGGGATACAAACATTCAAGCCATAGCACCCACTTAGTTAGTATTTACTTTGAGTCTCACTGAACTATTTATCATGGGTCCACTGGAATTCTGTGCTCTTGGGGCATGGAGAATGCTATATGAGAATGAGGCAGCAAGACATTGCAGTATATCGAAGGTATGTCCTCTGTTCCATTGTCTCACGGGACTTCACTTACACAACACTGGTTCAAAGATAAAATTAAGAATTTCAAGATGGTGGCAGTCAGCATTAAACTCCAAGATTGGTGCCCTTCTGAGGGAGGGGCCCTGTGTGACTGCATAGGTCACACACCAATGATCTCAGCCATACCTGTCCCCTCTTCAGTCCAGTGGAGCCCACACTGGACTAGCAACTGTTAAGGACAGGGAGTTAGGAGTCATGTTCCGGCTCCATCTATATCTCTGATTTTGGCAAAACCTTGGATTAAATAGCATTACCTCACCAGGTTACAATTACGTCTATTGGATTATTTCTCTGCTAGTTCCAAAGCCTGCCCCATCTCCTTTTTTTTTTTTGACTATTACAAAAGTTTATTTAACGAAAATTTTGATATGAAAATGTACATGACCTGATTTTGACACCATAGCGAGACATGGATTTCTGTGAACAGCCATTACTTATACTTGTTCCAAGGCTTCTAACATGATCATACTGTTTCCTCGTATTGCCACCGTTCCCATGTTCTGTTGCCCACTAGTTGCCATTCATCTATCTTGTCTGTGTTTTCTAAATTTTATGGATTGAATACTTATCACTTGTGTAGTAAGAAAAAAATGTAAACTATTACATGCACATTGAAAGAACACCTAGAAGAAAATGTACAAAAATAATGACAGCAGATGGTGGAACTGTGGGTGTTTTATGTTTTCTTATACTCTTTTGTACGTGCCAAACTGTCTGTGAGGAGACTTTTTTACAATAATAGTTTAAATATCATTTTGACAATTAAAAATAAATAAAAAGCAAACAGGGAACTGAAGAATCCTAACTTTACCAGAGATGCCTTTCATTTCATGGCTCTAGGTTTAATGAAATACAGTATTGGATTCCTACTGAGATGGATTTGGGAAAGAGAATGGTCACATGACAGATATGTGATTCCATATCTGGCACGGAAAGGCAACATGGGAAGGGACCATAGAGGCATGACGTGAAAACCCCTCATTTTAAGAGACTCCTTAAGGTATGTACATTTATACTCCATCAGTATTAGTATTACTGTTTTTAACATATTTTAAAATTTCAAAAATAGTACTGTATGTATTTGTTTTCTTTTTCATTTATTTTTTTTTAGAGATAGGATCTTGCTATGTTGTCCAGGCTGGCCTCAAACTCCTGGCCTCAAGGGATCCTCCTGCCTTGGCCTCCCAAAGTGCTGAGATTACAGGCATAAACTACTGCCCAGCCTGTACATACATGTTTTAACAAATGAAATAAATTTTATTAATAATAATTTCTTTTCACTTCTCTCCATTTCCACCCTCTTGACGTGACCAGGGTTTGCAGCCTAGTGAGGCTATTTCTACGTCTTTTTCTACCTCATACAAATATCTATGAATAAATACAACTACACGTTTATATAGAATTTTTGAAAAATAGACTTTATTGTTTTAGATTTACAAAAAATTTGAGAAGATAGTATAGAGGGCTCCTACATACCTTGCACTTAGTCTCCCCTCTTATTAATGTTTTATATTAGTATGGGTACATTTGTTACAATTAATGAACAATGTTGATACATTATAATTAACTAATGTCTATAGTTAATATTTAAGATTTCCTTAATTTTCACTAATGTCCCCGATCCCATCTGGGATACCACGTTACCTTTAATTGTCACGTCTCTTTAGGCTCCCTTGGCTGTTACACTTTCTCAGACTTCCCTGGTTTTTGATAATCTTGACCGTTTTGAGGAGTACTTGTGAGATATTTTGTAGAATGTCCCACTATTGGGATTTGTCTGATGTTTTGCTCATAATTGCATTGAAATTACAGGTTTTCGACAGGAAAACCACAGGGGTAAAAGTATCATTTTAATCACATCATATCAAGGGTCCGTACTATTTACCTGATTCACCTGGCGAAGATAATGTTTGTCAGGTTTCTCCATCATCAAGTTACTCTCACCCTCTTCACATTGTACTTGTTATTTTTATTTTCTTAAGAGATGGAGTTTCACTCTGCACTCGCCCAGGCTGTAGTGCCGTGGCACAAACATACCTCACTGTAGCCTCCAACTTCTCAAGTGATCCTCCTGCCTCAGCTGTCAGAGTAGCTAGGTCTACAGGTACGTGCCCCTATGCCCCGCCAGTTTTTTTTTTTTCGTAGAGACAGGGTCTCACCATGGTGCCCATGTAGGTTTCGAACTGTTGACCTCAAGTGATCCTCCCTCCTTGGCCTCCCAATGTGTTGAGATTACAGGTGTGAGCCACTGTGCCCGGCCCACATGGTCCTCTTTAAAAGCCACTACATAGAGTTCACATCTAAGTAGTGGGGAGTTATGTTCCCTCTTCTTGAGGGCAGAGTATCTATATAAATCATTTGGAATTCTTCTGCACGGGTGATTTGTCTCTTTTCTCCTGTATATTCATTTATTCAATTATTTATTTTTATAACTATGGACTCATGGATATTCATTACTTATACTTTGGGTTGTAATCCAATACTTCTTTATCTTGTTGCTCAAACTGTTACGGCTTTGGCTATTGGGAGCTTGTATAGAGAATTTCATGGGAGTTTGTATTTTTATAAAAGTTAGGCTAAACTGTAGATCACTATGTAAATTTATTTTTCTTTCTTTTTTTTTGTCCATGCACCCCTCTCCTAAATTGATTTTTCGCCTAAAAATAAAGTTGTCATGTATATCCCTCCTAGTAAAAAATAAAGACTTTAAAAAAAAGACCTTATTAATTCTTTTCTAATAACTGTAACTATGTAATATTCCATATTGTTCAAATACAAAATGGCTTCTATCATTCCCCTGCTGATGGCTTTAGCTTCTTTCAGTTTTTTTTAAACTACTAACAATATATTCATAAACATTTGTGTACTTATATGGGAATTATAGGATAGATTCCCTAAAGCGGGAATGCATAGTCAAAGGGCATGTTTATTTTAAGTTTTAGCAAATACTGTCGTTCTGTTTCTCAAAAGGATTGTAGTAGTTCACCCTCCTACTAGCAAGGAACGAGAGTGCTCCTTTTTCCACATTCTTACTTACGCTGGATGTCATTTCTCTATTTTTATCCATATGATGGGGACAAAATGCTATTTCACTATTTCTTTAATTGGAATTTCCCTGGCCACTAGACACTGCGAGCAGTTTTTCATGTGTTTATTGACCATTTGGATTTCCTCTTCTCAGAATTGCCTGTTCATATCCTTTGCTTACTTCTCTGCTGGATTGTTTATCTTTTTTCACAACAATTTGCAGAGACTTTTTTTGTATAATAGGAATAGCAGAGCTTTGTTTTTCATATGCGTTGTAAATATTTTTTACAATTGACCATGTATTTTTTACTTTGTTTTTGGTGTCTTCTGCAGCACATAAATACTAATATTTTGTAGTTAAATTGGTCAGTCATTTCCTTTAAGGCCCCTGGGTTTGCCTTATTTTGGAAGATTTCTCATACCCAAGGTTTTATAAATATTTTCCTAATATTTCTTCTAATGCTTTTATTTTTAACTAACTAACTAACTAATTAATTATTTTTAGAGACAGAGTCTTGCTCTGTTCCCCAGGATGGAGTTCAGTGGTATGATCTTAGCTCACTGTAAACCTCAAACTCCCGGCTTTAAGCCCTCCTTCTGCCTCAACCTCCCAAAATGCTGGGATTACAGACCTCAGCCACCATGCCTGGCCTTAACTTATTTTTTTAATTGACAAACATTGCATGTATTTGTGGCATACAACATAATGTTTTGAAATATGGGGAATATGTGGAATGGCTAAATCAAGCTAATTAACATATGCACTACCTCCCACGTTTATTTTTCCGTGGTGAGAACACTTAAAATCTACTCTGTCAGCTATTTTCAAGTATACGTCTTCTAATACTTGTGGCCATTTTAAAAGATTTAATATCATACCATTTTACGTAAAATGTGAAACTCTTATAATGGTATAATTCTAATTATGCCTCCAATATAGACCTTTGTGCTATCATAGTCTTATATTTCATGGGTACATACGAACCTCACAATACACTATTATTGTTTTTGCTTTAGTTAGTTGTCTTTTTTTAAAAAATTAAGAAACCATAAAAGATAATTTAAAAATATCTATATATTTATCATTCCTTACTGAAGAACTGAGTTCCATCTGGTGTCATTTCCCTTCAGCCTGGAGAACTTCCTTTAGCATTTTTTACACTTGACAATGAACTCTCAAATTTATCTAAAAATGTCTTTGTTTCATCCTCATTGTTTTCTTTTCTTTCTTTCTTTTTTTTTTTAATTCCACCTTCACCCTCATTTTTGAAGATTATTTTCACCGGAGCATTCTGGATTGACACTTTTTCTATTTCAGCACTTTAATTTTTTTCTTTTTTTCCTGACAGCTAGACTATGTGGGAGAACACTTTAAAGATGCTGCTGGTGGGGCGCAGTGGCTCATGCCTACAATCCTAGCACTTTGGGAGGCTGAGGTGGGAGGATCGCTTGAGGCCAGGAGTTCAAGACCAGCCCGAGCAGGAGTGAGACCCCGTCTCTACAAAAAGTAAAAAATTAGCTGGGCATGGTGGTGCATGCCTGAAGTCCCAGCTACTTGGGAGGCTGAGACCCGAGGATCGCTTGAGCCCAGGGGTTTGAGGTTACAGTGAGCTGTGATGATGCCACTGCACCCTAGCCTGGGAGACAGAGGGGGACCCTGTCTTAAAAAAAAAAGATGTTTCTCCAGTGTCTACTGGCATCTGTTTCTGATGAGAAATGAGCTGACATTTGTATTGTTTTCCTTTGGCTACTGTTTAGATTTTCCCTTTATCCATGTTTTTCAGTATTTTGAGTAGTATGTTCCTAGGTATGTGTGTTTTTTAATTTTTTTTTTTTTGTGTTTCTCCTGCATGAGGATTGCTGAGCTTCTTGTATCTGTAGCATGGTGTTTTCTGTCAAATTTGGGAAATTTGAACCTTATTTCTTAACATAGTTTTTCCACTCCATTATCTCTCCTCTCCTTCTGGGCTCCTATTACAGGTATGTTGTAGTTTGATATTGGCCCATGAGACACTAGGAATCTGTCCATGTTTTTTCCCAATATTTTCTCTCTCTTTCTTTCTTTCTTTCTTTCTTTCTTTCTTTCTTTCTTTCTTTCTTTCTTTCTTTCCTTCCTTCCTTCCTTCCTTCCTTCCTTCCTTCCTTTCTTTCTTTCTTCTTCTTTCTTTCTTTCTTTCTTTCTTCTTTCTTTTTTTCTTCCTTCCTTCTTTCCTTTTTCTTTTCTCTTTCTTTCTTTCTTTTTCTTTCTCTTTCTCTCTCTCTCCCCCCCCCTTCCTTCCTTCCTTTTTTCTGTTTTTAGAGAGTGGGTCTCACTTGGTTGCTCAGGCTAGAGTGCAGTGGCATCATCATAGCTCACTGTAACCTTGAACTCCTGGGCTTGAATGATCCTCCTGCCTCGGCCTCCCGAGTAGCTGGGACTACAGGGGAGTGCCACCATGCTCGGCTAATTTTTCTATTTTTGGTAGAGATGGGGTCTCACTCTTGCTCAGGCTGGTCTTGAACTCCTGACCTCAAGCGATCCTCTGGACTTGGCCTCCCAGAGTGCTAGGGTAACAGGTGTGAGCCACCACACCCAGCCTTATCTGGTATATTTTTGGTTATCTAATTTCATTCTTTTATTTTCATCCTTTCTTTGTCACAAGTGTTTTTTTTATATTTAAGATCCAGCTAGGTTATTAAAAAATCCAAGTTGACAATCTATGGTTTTGGAAGGGGAATTCAGCCTGTTTATTGTGTGATAACAGATATATTAGATGTTATTCCTTTCATTCTATTTTATGCTTGCTATTTATTCTACTTTATTGTTTTTTCCTTTCTCCTTTTCCTTGCTTTTGCTGACTTAATCAAATTTCCTTATCCCCCTGTTATTTTGTTTTATTTTATTGTTTTATTTTATTTTGAGATAGGGCCTTGCTCTGTTTCCTAGGCTAGACTGCAGTGGCATCACCAAAGCTCACAGCAACCTCAAACTCCTGGGCTCAAGTGATCCTCCTGCCTCAACTTCCTGAGTAGCTGGGACTACAGGTGTGTACCACCATGCCTGGCTAATTATTCCATTTTTTTTCCCATGGAGATGGGGTCTCACTCTTGCCTAGGCTGATGTTGAGCTCCTGATCTCAAGTGATCCTCCTGACTTGGCCTCTCAAAGTGCTAGGATTACAGGTGTGAGCCACTGTGCCATTTGCTATTTTAGAGTCTCTACTGTGCTTTTCAATTCCACCATGGTTACCTTCCCATTTCTAACATCATAATCAAGGCTATATTTATTTATTGACCTGTTACAATTAAGTAATGACTAAGCCTTTAGATCACATTTATTTTTCTATTGCCTACCCGCTCAACACCTCCCTTTTGTTAGAGTAGACATATTTCTAGTCTAGGGTTTTAATTGAGTTTGTCTTTAGTTCATTTCTTCTGTTTCGTTTGTTAAGATACTTAGAACAATCATTACACGTTTTTGGATATTTTTATAACTTTCTCAAGAAGGAGGCTACAAATCCAAGGAAGGAAAGTGAACTATATCCTTTAACAGAGTACTATTTTGCTTTTTACCACAAAAATGACTGCCCCATGCCAGCCATATACATGATCTCAGATGAGCAGGATATCTGTTGATGTTGAAGAATAACTTTCTGTTTCAGGACTTTCTTACCATATACACTCTATCTCCAGCCCCGTGGAGCTTGTGGAGACTCTGCAGATATGTCCTGTGCTTCCCTCTTCCCTGCCTGGAAAGTTTTTTCTTCCACATCCATCTCCATCTTCCCAGGCCTATCTCCTCCAGAACCCTTTTCTGACCCAAACCAGATGTGAGCACCTCTTCCTTTGAATTCCACAAGGCGCCTCGTTACTACTTCTTCTGATACTTTACCTCGTTGGGCCTTGTATTACTGAGGTTCTTTCCATACCTTCACTCCCCACTCTTGTGGTCCATGGGGGGAAAATGTATCGTATCTCTGTATCCCCCAGTGCCTAGCACAGTCCCTGGCACATAACACATACTGACCTGAAACGACTAGACCTGGATCAAGGAATCACCCACTTGTATGGCAAAGGAAGCAGACTTTGATTTAGTGAAGACTTTTATGCACTTTTATGTTTCACATCTAAGAGACCATGTGTTTGTAGGAAAGAATTGTTTTCATCATTCCCTAGATGTGAGATTCTCCTTTCTAAAAGCAAAACATTTATCATTCAGTAATGATGTTAATAACTATCCTTCTAGGAGGGGGCTTCCCATTCTGTACAGCTACAGTACCCTTGGAATTTTGATCTGTTTGGAAGCTAGGCTTTAAAAAGTAGTAACATGAATTTTTCATGTATCATTATCCTGTTACTTCTTGTTTTATCAACCAGACACAAGTGTTTGGCTCTCAATTACTAAGGTGTCTGTGTTAAGGTATAAATGCTATTTAGAAAAAAAAATTAAATGTTTTATGCTTCTTTTTCTTTTTTTTTATTTTTCTATTGACATATAATAGCCATACATATTTTTGGAGTACATATGATATTTGGATACATGTGTACAATGTGTCATGACCAAAACCAGGTTTGGATCTCCATCACCTCAAACATCTTTTCTGGTTCTCTCTCTCTCTCTCTTTTTGAGATAGGGTCTCACTCTGTTGCCTGGGCTAGAGTGCAGTGGTGTCATCATAGCTCACTGCAGCCTCTGACTCCTGGTCTCACGCCATCGTCCCACCTCAACCTCCCAAGTAGCTGGGACTACAGGCACATGCCACCACGCCAGGCTAATTTTTAAATTTTTTGTAGAGACAGGTCTCACTCTTGCTCGGGCAGGTCTTGAACTCCTGGTCTCAAGTGATCCTCCCACCTTGGCCTCCCAAAGTGCCAGGATTACAGGTGTGAGCTGCTGCGTGCGGCCTTTTCTGGTTCTTTTTAAAAATAATTTTCTGTCTCCTTGTTACTATTTCCATTTGTTTAATAAGTATCTTTCAAGAGCTTGCTGTAGCTGCCCCTGTACTGCTGCTGGAGATATACACTGTACTGTTTCTTGCACATGGATTCCTGTTTTAATAGTGGTCAGATGAGTAAACAGAGTGAGTGCCCTCAGATGGGGAAGCCAGAGGCAGAGCTCCTACCCAGCTTTCAGTACCAAGGAATGCTTGTCAGAGAATATAAGGATGAGAAGGCTATGAGGATGAGGAAGAGTTAGCCAGATAGGAGTGCTGGAAGGTCAGGGAGGTAGAACAGTGTGTTGAGCACAGATAATCAAGTACTATGGAAAGTCTGCACATTGGAAGACATGCAATTATTTCAGAATGGTTGGCGTGTCCCAGCAAGAGATGTAGCATTTCTGTCAATCTTTCGTTTTATTTATTTTTCAGGAGTACAGTGTCAAGGCACTAGTGGTTTAGTCATATGACAAAACAAGCTCTCCCTGTCGTAGTTGGGACCAAGCAGGTGTGGACTAGCTACAGCTCTTAGTTGCTGAACTTAAGGGCCCAGCTTTGGCCTCCCCATCTTGATATTTCTTAAGTGCAGGGACTGTATCTGATTCATTCTCTGCTCTGTTCCCAGCCCTGTCACAGTGCCTTGTAGCTGAGAAAATAATTGTTGCATGAATAGTATAGCTACCTAGCACCCTGGGGGAGATGAATATTACTCCTTGGTGCACTATTGGCAGTTTGGGGCACCTGAGTCCTGGGTTGTCTTTGAGCAATGACACGGTTAACTTAGCTGCAGGCCTCATATGTCAGGTTTGCTAAGGAGAATCTACTCAAAGATCGGTGATGCCCTTGATATTGTCAGCCAATTAATTCCTTAAGTACTCTAAGTTAGGAAAGGTCTACTGATTTGATTTTATCTGTCTTTTAAGATTGATCTTTGATCATGTCCCATTCCAGCTGGACCTCCTCCCTTCTTCTTCCCTCCTGCATTACTAATGGTGTGGGATCTAATTACCTCATCACTCCTTAATTTATTTATGAAAAGGCTGAGGTTAAAATAGAGAACGTACCTCCTGGGCCCTTTGGGGACCTTCTGTAAAAGCTTTCCTTTCCCTTTCTCCTTCCTTCCTCGTGATAAAGCCTCTCTTTTCTGTCTCTGGCAAGTTAGAATAGCTCTTATTTACAAATTTAAATAAATTAAACTTCCCTCCCAGGGCTGGGTGGAGGCTGGTCCTTTGGGTTAAGCCTGGCCTGTCAATTCCCTGTGGATTAATCAATCTATCAATGCTAACGCAGTAATCTTAAAGCAAGCCGATTTTAAAACCTGCACACAGTTCCTGGACTTCCTGCCTCCTTCTTCACAATTAGGGAAGAGGAGTCTTTTGAAATTTTAAATTTTATTATTACACAATACATGGATACATTCATCTTGTAAAAATTCAAATACAGAAATATCTGGAATGAAAAATGAAAGGCTTCTCTCCTTGCATCCCATCCCACTGTTAAGAGCTTGGGAGGTATCCTTTATATTTAGGCCTTTAAACAGTGCACTTCCATACATGTATGCCTATATAACTGCACATCCAATTTTTAAAATAACATAAATGGTATCACTTTGTAAGCGCAGTTGTGCTAGTTATTGTTGTTATTCCATTTAACATGTCCTGAGCATTCAGTCAGACTACAGATCTACGTTTTAATGGCTATAATGGTATTTCACAGGATATAGGTACTATTACTTATTTATCCATTTCCCTACTGATGGGCATTGACATAGTTTCCATCCCTTCTTAATAGTTAAAAAGAAAAAAAAATAACAGTTTCAAATTTTTTTTGTATTACAATTTATGTTGCCTGTACCGGTTCTCTGAGAATTATCCGTTCAATCATGCATTTATCGTGGGCTCACCATGTGCCAAACACTCTACTCCGAGGCGGGAGTAAACAAAACAGACGTAAAAACAGTTCTGAGTGACAGAAAGGGGACATTTTCTTTTTCCAAGAGGGTGAGAGGCTGAAGATGGGTCTCTATGCCAACTCAAGAGGCCCAGGAAGCCGTCGGGGTGTCTCCCCAGCTGTGAAAAGGGGGGCCAAGCATCCGTAGATGCTGGCCTGTAGATTCCCTATGGCTTAATCAATTTGTTAACAATAAATCATTTACTCCAAAGCAAAGCGGAGTATGCTTTTCACCCACGCCCAGGATCTGGGGGCCACAGCACGGAGCCGCTCATTACAACACAGCGCGCCGCGAGCTGAGCCGGACACAGGCCGCAGGTCCGGCGGGGCGGGGCCGAGCTGCGCGCGACCCTCGGCGCGCTCGGAGAAGCCGGACGGGGATGGCCTCTCTGGCCCCCGCTCCCGCGGGCTCTATGACACCGCACTGGCTCGCGGGACGGGGCGGGGTCGGCTGCGGGGGAGGAGACCGCTCCACGCCATACGTCTGGCGGTGAATCGCACGCGGAACGCTCTCGCGAGAATTAGGAAGTACCGCGCCTGCGCACTGCAGTAGCGTTGGGTAGTGGAGGCGGGTCTGCTGGCGGCTGTGTGAGAGCAGACAGTGTGGTGGCCCCTGCGTACCCCCGGGACTCGCCACCATGAGCAGCACCTTAGCTAAGATCGCGGAGATAGAAGCCGAGGTAAAGGGCGCAGTAGGCGTTTCACTCCCAGTCCGAGCATCCCTTTTCCGGCAGCGTCGCTCCTGTCTGTTCTCCCTTCACCCGAGTCGGAACCGGGCCCAGGTCCCCCGACTAATCTCATCCAGGCCCCTGCTCCCGGCTGCTTTCTGCCCAGGCTCGCGTTCCCCGACTCCCTTCATTTCGGGCCGACGCTCCCCAGTTCCCCTCAGTCTGGGCCCGCGTTCCCCGACTCCCCTCAGCCCGGGCTCTCTTTCCTCTCAGCCCGCGCCCTCGCTCCCGGACTCGCCTCTGCCCAGGCCCGCGTCCTGCACTCCTGCACCTTGGGCCCTTGGTCCGTACCCCCTGTCAGTATTCGGTGCCTGTCCTTAGAGTGTTTCTTTCAGTTTCTCTTCCTTTTCTCTGAACAACACGGAATCTTGTTCCTTACTCCAGCCCATATCCGGTCACATACTTCAGGATCCTTGCCATCCCTTGCTCTGCCTCCCTTACCCCCCTTCTTAACCCAGTCTTTACCCGAATGACCCCCTTTTCCAGAGTATTCCGTCTGGCAGTAGGATGTGGACGTAAGTTGACATATGTGTGGTGGCAGCTGATTGCACCTGGATATTGTGTGACTCCATTGCCTGAAGTGCTCAGAGCTCTTTTTTTTTTTTTTTTTTTTGAGACAGAGTCTCACTCTTTTACCCAGGCTAGAGTGCCGTGGCGTCAGCCTAGCTCACAGCAACCTCAAACTCCTGGGCTCAAGCAATCTTCCTGCCTCAGCCTCCCGAGTAGCTGGGACTACAGGCACGTGCCATCATGCCCGGCTAATTTTTTCCATATATTTTTAGCTGTCCAATTAATTTCTTTCTGTTTTTAGTAGAGACGGGGTCTCGCTCTTGCTCAGGCTGGTTTTGAACTCCTGAACTTGAGCGATCCACCCGCCTCGGCCTCCCAGAGTGCTAGGATTACAGGCGTGAGTCACACCGAGCCCGGCCTCAGAGCTCTTTAAAATTAGGAAAGTGGTGACCCTGTATGAGATGGGACACAGCAGGTACAAGCAGTAGAAAAAGAATCATCAGATGAGTTTTACTGTAGTCTGTGGACACTAATTGGAATGACTTGATCTTGTCTTTTCTCTGTAGTAGGAGCTAGGGGAAAAAATTATTCTCTCAGAGCGAAGAGAGCATTCATTCTGTATATTTTACTCTGTGGGACCTGCTTCTGATTTATAGCTGTGATTCCTTCCTTATAGATGGCTCGGACTCAAAAGAACAAGGCGACAGCACACCACCTAGGGCTGCTTAAGGCCCGCCTTGCTAAGCTTCGTCGAGAACTCATTACTCCAAAAGGTGGTGGTGGTGGTGGACCAGGAGAAGGTTTGTGTTTTTCTTCAGTATATTTTTTGGGGTGTAATTTCTGTTGGGATAGTACATATACTTGGTTTAAAAATAATTAATTTTTTTCTATCAAAGTAGATTGTATTTTCTAAGCGTGAATTCTTGAATTGTGTTTATTTTGTTCTGCTGGTTTCAGAGGCAAATGAATATTGTCTAAGTGAACTACCGTTTTATTTATTTATATCCTGCATTGGTGCAAAATAGACTTATATTGGCTTACAGAAATACATAAATCAATACCATCAACAAGATTAGATAAGGAAATTGATGCAAAGGGGAAACGAAGATAGGAATAATAAATTGAAGCCCAGTGAGGTAAGGTTAGGACCCAAAGGGATGGCAAAAGGTCTGTGTACTCACTAGAAAAGGGCCACAAATTTGCCTCTGAACTTAAGTTGTAGCCATTGTTAAAAAAAAAAAAAAAAAGAAAGAAAATCCAGTCAGTCACACAATTCACAATTCCCAAGGTTTGTAAGACCAGAAAAAAATTACCCTATTTTTCGGATAATTGTTATATAATATTTGGGCCTTAAATTTTTTTTTTTTTTTTTTTAAGAGACAGGGTCTTGCTTTATTGCCCAGGCTAGGCTTGAACTCCTGGGCACTTCAGCCTCCCAAGTAACTGGGACTATAGGCACATGCCACCAAGCCCAGCTTTTTGGAGTACAGTTTTTATATCAAACCGCTGCATCGAATGTTGTGGATTGCTATGGGGGGAGTTTTGTGTTCTCATTTAGAGGTAAACTATAAAAAATTCAAGAAATAGGGGCTAGAGGGATAGGCAGTGAAAATGTGAAAAAAATTACATGAGTTTTAACACCCCTGGAGATAACTCTCCTCTTTTTGATATTTATTGATGTTTTAGGTTTTGATGTGGCCAAGACAGGTGATGCTCGAATTGGGTTTGTGGGTTTTCCCTCTGTGGGGAAGTCAACACTGCTCAGTAATCTGGCAGGGGTATATTCCGAGGTGGCAGCCTATGAATTCACTACTCTGACCACCGTGCCTGGTGTCATCAGATACAAAGGTGCCAAGATCCAGGTGAGTCAGGCCTGCAGGCCAAGGAAGGAAGAAATCCATTCTTTTGTTCGTTTAGGAAGAACTTTATTGGGAGCTCACTGTATGCCAGGCCTGATCTTTGGGTTTATCAGGCCCTTATTGTCTAGCAGGGGAGATAGAGCAGTATGTAAATACAATGATACAGTGGGATAGTGCCTGTGAAAATGCAGAGAAAGAAGGGTCTACTTTTTCACCTGAGGATGAGGAGAATGCTCTGGTGAGGCAAAGAAGGCTTCACGTGGAAAGCGACATTGGAGATAGGTCTTGAAGTTAGAATAGAATTTCACCAGGCAGAGAAGGACAAGAAAGGGGCATTTCAGGCAGCAATAATGGCGAACAGCCTGCTGTGATGTGAGAAAAGGTGTGGGGCAAGAGTGGTAGAAGCTGAATCTGGAAAGGTGGGTTGGGGCTGAATTATGAAGGGACTTGTATACCTGCTAAGGAAGTTGAATTTTATCTTGTGTGTAACTAGGAACCATGAGAAACTTTTAAATAAATAAATAACATGATCAGACCCTTTTAGGAGGTAATTCTTGTTTGTGAGGCCTAATGAAGTTGGTCTCCTGAGATATTCTTAGATGATAGATGTAGGGCTCCCAAAGGAGGGGTCCCCATGGGTATGAAAGAAGGTGTACAAATATATAATGGAACATACTGTTATTGGCTTCAGAGCTAAGAATGCAAGATTCGGAACTCCATGATATTTATTAATAAATCTGTCTATGTTTGAGGTTTCCAAACTCTTGTTTCACAGCACACTTAATATCTCAGTAATTATTTCATGTTACCCTTTCATGTCTCAATAATTTTTTATGTTGCCCCTAGGCCAAAAAACTACCTAATGGTCTGTTTGTTAAACAACGTTAAGTATTTATGTCCCGATAGCAACAGTTATTTCCTAATAGGGTATGTGTACCTGTTGGGTACCACATTAACTCTTCAGACTTTGGACTCAGATTGGATACTGCCACATTTATTCCCTTTTCCACATTGATTTTTTTGTGGCACATATTTTTTTACCATAGTAACTGCTGAAAAACCCAAATTCCCACAGATTTGGATCTGATGTAGTCGAAGGCAATGTGGTGGCATCTAATGTTGAATTTGTGAGCCAGTGGAGCTAGTAGTTCCCTTGGTGCCTGATAAAATCAAGAATTGCTATGTTTCTCTTGAAAATTTAGAATATTCAGTGGCATCTGTAAGAGTGCCTTGGCACATAGTTTGGGAACCATTGGTGTAGGCATTTGTTCTTTTCCTTGCTGGGCTGCACAGGGAATTGTGAGGTGCATTCATGCTTCTTTTGTTAGAGAATCCAAAGTAGGAAGGGACCTATGTCTTGGTAGTATTTTCAGTGGCCTTTTTTCCTGTCGATTCAGTGACCATGTAGAGACTGTACTGGGACATGTCCATTTCTGGGATCCCACATGCAGATGTATATAACAAGAACATGTGCGCATGTCTGGCTTGATTCTAGCTGATTTCAGACTCTTGTTGATAGTCACAGTTTGTGTAGCTCAGAGAATAACTTCTGTCCTGATGGGATGCTATTAACATCTCTTTCAGGGCTTCTGAATGTATCAGAATAGAGAGCTGCTTAACTCCCCTCTTTTCTTCTCTTTTCTACAAAACCTTCATTTATTTCAGTCTCTACTGACCTTTTAGGGTTCTCCTCCCTCTCTTATTTTGCATGGTACCTTCTCTCCCTCCTGTGCCCTCTGCCTGTTTTTCCTACCCTTGTGGCTTTCTCCAGAAACCAAGTTATGTAAGCATGCTATTATAGTAGGTGTGCTTAACTGGATTAAGATGACTGCCCTGAAATGTTTTTTAAAACGCTGTTTTATGGCAGAGGACTTGTTATCTGTGACTTGGAGAGGCAGGTATACAGAATTAGAACCACTTTAAAATTAAAAAGAGGGAATTTCTGTATTGTTTTATTTTGTAAGGAAGATCTTTAACAGTAAAAGTGCCTAAAAATGTAAAGGTACCTCTTATTTAATGAGTTACTGTGTCTGAAGGTGTTCAAGTAGTGGCTGAACTGCCACTTACCATGGATGTTAATAAAGAAGACTGATGGGGCTGGGCATGGTGGCTCAAGCCTATAATCCTAGCATTTTGGAAGGTCGAGGCAGGAAGATCACTTGAGGCCAGGAGTTCGAGACCAGCCTGAGCAAGAGCAAGACCCTGTCTCTAACAAAAATAGAAAAATTATCTGGGTGTGGTGGTTTGTGCCTGTAGTCCCTGCTAGTTGGGAGGCTGAGGCAGGAGGATTGCTTGAGCCCAGGAGTTTGAGGTTGCTGTGAGTTATGATGACGCCACTGCACTCTAGCCTGGGCAACAGAATGAGAGCCTGTTTCAAAAAAAAAAAAAAAAAAGACTGATGTATCATCACATAGGCAGATATTGGTCTGCAGAGTGGATGTTCACCCTTCCAGGGGCCCTAGAACTCCTATTGTTCTGTAGCAGTTGACTTGCACATTTAAGTTACCTGCTTTAACCTCTAAGGGCATTTGAATTTGAAGTAGTTTAACATTCAGTTCCTTAAAATTCTATAATACCATGATTTAAAGGAATTTTTTTCCCTTATGTCTTGGTTATAATATGAAATTCAGATATATAAAGCATTGGCTATTTTTATTGAATGAAATTTAGTTGCTACATTTAAATAGTTAAACATAACTTTAAAAATATTTGCCTTTCAAGAAAAGCTAAACTTAAGTTGCTTTTATTTTTGTAGGGGCCTTTAATTTTCCTGCTGTGTTCAGCTGCTGTAGTTAGAAAGCCCTTGCTCTTTTTCCCTCAGTTTATTATTTATTCTCTTTTTTAGATCTTTTATTTGATGTTACAGTCATATTCCAGATTTTACAATTTTAGATTATCCAGATGGATTTTCCTGTCAAGTTCTTGATAACGTCAGTTGGGCTCAATATGCAATAAAGCCTTTTGATATTTGTGTGTGTGTATGTGTTTTGTTTTTAAGCAGGAAGGAATTTACTAAGTGGTAGAAATAGATTACAGAATCATTAGAAGGGCTGAAGAAACAGACTTTAGACTTAATTTCTAGGAGCAATTGATGATGAACTTTTCGTTTGTTTTTTAAGAGACAAGTTCTTGCTCTGTTGCCCAAGCTTGAGTGCAGTGATACAATCCATAGGTCACCATAACCTCAAGCTCATGGGCCCAAGTGACCGTCCCATCTCAGCCTCCCAAGTAGCTGGGACTACAGGCGTGCATCACCAAATCTGGCTAATTTTTCTATTTTTCGTAGAGGTGGCATCTTGCTTTTTTGCCCAGGCTGGTCTTGAACTCCTAGCCTTGAGCGATCCTCCTGCCTTGGCCTCCCAAAGTGTTAAGATTACAGGCATGAGCCACCACACCTGGCCAGGTATCTGCATTTTTAAAGATTTTTCAGATTATTCTGATATACTTGCCTGGTTAAGAATGGCTGCAAAAATTTTGTGTGAGTTGGGCATCTGCAAAAGTCTCAGTATGTATCACATGTGAATGTCAAGATTCAGCTGTTACCTGCAGTAAAGAATTTGTATGGAGCCTCAACCTTCTGAAAAGTGGGGGAACATTGAACGATATTAATGTAGAATAATGGATTTTGCCTAAAAAAACATGGATTATAATCTTATTTGATTTATTAGGATTATGACTTTGGGTAAGTTCTTACCCTCTGTGAACTTCAGTTAGGCATTTTAAACTAGGTAAAGTGTATAAAAAGCCTGTAGCTGACATTCAGTAGATGCTTAGTAAAAGTAATATTCATACACTTATAAGGAAGATTGGATTTGGGTCTCAAATTTTGGATAATTGAGCAGAAATAAATAATTCTGTTTTATCTTTTCAGATGTATAACCAGTTTTTCCTTTCCTCTCCTTGATCCTTACAGCTCCTGGATCTCCCAGGTATCATTGAAGGTGCCAAGGATGGGAAAGGTAGAGGCCGTCAAGTCATTGCAGGTGAGTGGTCCAGGGCTACCATCCCGGGTTATCATCCCTGGTATTATTCCTTTAGCCAGGGACTATTGGATTTGAAAATTATACCATGGTGAGGGATATAGTTTCACCTGACTTCTCACCAGAACAGAATGCCAGAATTTGAAGGAATCTCAGACAGTAATAGTCTAGACTCTCTATTAAAGGAGAAATAGAATTGAAGTGCTTTGGTCCAGTGTTGCATTGTTGATGGCAGATTCAGAACTGGAATTCAGGTTTCCATGCCTTTCCTTCTTCTTTTCTTTTTTTTGAAAGTAAAATGTTATAAAATGCTAATCATAAATTGCCGCAATCTGCTATCCCATCTCTTCTTACCTCCACTGTCACTTCCTATTGGCAACCACTGTCGGCTCTTCAGCTCTTCCGTCTGCTACCTTCATATTTTTAAAAATTATGCTTATATTGCTGTTTCATGATTATTTTTAGGTATTATCTATTGGTTTCATGTTATGGTAGAGAATTAGCTCTCTTATACTCCATACCTCTCTTTTTCCATTCTTTCAAAGAAATTGTATTCCAGTTTTTTAGTTAACTGATCAGTCATGGTTTACATTATTATGTATTAGTAATGCTTGTGTAACTTTTGTTCAGTACTGAGATAAGTAGTGTACTATGACTTGGTTTCTTTTCTCGAAATCTGTTTTTTTATGGAATTAATACTTGATTCCTTTTTTCCTTTTGTTTACTTTTCTGTGTTTTTCTTATTAATTTTCAAATGTTCCAACAGATCAAATGCCTATCAACCAATATTTTTCTAAATACTTAAATACAGTTCCAATACAATCTTACTGATTTCATTCTCTCCCTGCAACCCTGACATACGCTCCTGTACCCTTTGTCTTTGTGTTTCAATCTGGATTGGTTGCTTTCTAGACCAGTGCTGTCTGGTAGAACTTTCTGCAATAGTGGAAATGTTCTGAATAGATACTGTCCAATACTGTAGCTCCTAGCCTTGTGTGTGGCTATTGAGCACTTAAAATGTGCCCAGTACAATTGAGGAACTGAATTTTTTTTTTTTTTTTTGAGACACAGTCTCACTTTCTTGCCTGGGGCGAGTGCCGTGGCGTCAGCCTAGCTCACAGCAACCTCGAACTCCTGGGCTCGAGCAATCCTACTGTCTCAGCCTCCCGACTGGCTGGGACTACAGGCATGTGCCACCATGCCCGGCTAATTTTTTTCTCTACATATTTTTAGCTGTCCAATTAATTTTCTTTCTATTTTTG
>RJWJ010023293.1:0-25981 GCA_004363605.1 Indri indri
TAGGAAGATAGTTAGGATCTCTGGCTCTTATAAGGACAAGGGTTCCCTGTTTTGGTGCTGTTTGGAGCAATTGCTCCACCTGGGAAGAAGGATAAGGGTGGGCACTCCATTTTGGTGTTGCCCCACCCTTAATCGTATCCTAAGCAACTTCTACACCTGGGGAAGGAGGAAATGCTTTGTCAGTCTAGGAATTCCCCAGCCCAGGCATAACAGGATTTAGAAAGTGACCTAGAGTAACCTAAGCATAATTATTATGTCATTAGCTTGAATCTGCATTGTGGTTAACCCCCTAGGTGGGCTTTCTTAGAGGGAGCTCATATATGCAGATAGAATTGAGGACATCTGTTCATCATTTGATACCATCCCACACTTCCTGAGAGTCTGCCCCTGGAATGGGCTAATAAAAGGAAACAATCCCAGGATTCAGAGTGAGAGGGGGTGGGTGAGTTTCTCTCCACTAGCGGAGACAGGACAGACCTGTATTATTGTACAATAAAGAGCTGCTAATGTGAAACTGCTCCCTGTCTGAGGTTATTTCATTGCATTGGCCAATTTTTCCAAGTAGGGAACTGGAGGACCAGGATAATAATCCAGACTTGACACTTTGGAGTGTCTAGTCACTCTTCGGCCAAGAGCACACCAGGAACCCAGGGCAGGCTGCCACCCTGACGTCTTTGATGCCATGACTCAGATGACCCACATGATGCAGACAAGCACAGTGACCTGGAAGCGACATTTCGAAGATGGCAGGGCCACAGGATGGGAGGAGCCTGGGTCCCTGAGTCAGTGCTTGGAGGAGAGCCACCCTCCAATGGGAACACCTGACAAGTGTTATATGTGAGCAAGAAGTGAACTCTTGTGTTTGAATCGTCATATCTTTTGGGTTTTGTTTGTTACAGCATTATTGTAACTACCTCCCAGGGATATGCTGAGGATGAAATGAGTTAATATATGTACAGTGCTCAGAGGACAGCATAACAAGTAGTATGTCAACTCCCAGGAAATGTTTGCCGTTATGATTATCCAGAGACCAAGAGATAGGTTCTCAGTCCAAATAGGTACATATAGTTAATTATAGCAAGTGCTAAACATGACCTCAATGTCCCTCATTTATGGGTGTTTTAGATACTATTAAAAGTTTCCACTAAGAATTTAATCTTTCCTTAGTCAATTCTGAATACACTAAATTATATGCAGCTACAAGTATTAACTAATAAACTCCTCTTTGGGCAGGAGGAAGGTTTGTACAAGGGTTATATATGCAGACTCTGGAAGCAAGATCCCCTGCCTTCGATTCTTACGCCGCCTCCTGGCTGCATAAGCTGTGTGAGTCATTTTCCACTTGCTACTCCCTCTCTGCTTCAGATCTCTGAAGGAGATAATAATAGTGCCTACTTCATTAGGTGGGCAAGAATAAACTGAATTAATATACATAAACCATGCAGGGCCTGACACACCATCTGAGCCATCATTCTGGGGCATGAGTGTGATTCCTTGTTTACCCTTCACTTGGCCCTTACCTCAGGGTATAATTTTCACATCTTCCTTAATTCTTCTCTTCCATGCAAACCCGCCTCCCCTCACTTTCTGGTGGTCTCTGTCACCTTAACCTCAAACACCTTTCTAAGTCATTTGCAACAGGGCCACCTCTTCTCTGGGTGTTCCCAGCAGTGGAAACAAATTTGAGACATTTAAGGACTTGACTTCAATCTTAAAAATCAATGTTCAAGTCTTGACATGTAATGAAGGCTTAACATGGTTTGTCACATCACCACAGGTGTAAAAGTTTGAACATCAGAATGTGAAACATTGAAAAAAAAAAAATCCCTGTGACTCTAAAGCTTCTTGTTCCCAGACATTTGCTTTGCTTCCGAGAAATCCTCAGCCACACTTTCCATTTTATTTTCCCATATGTAAGCTTGCTCACGGCTGTGGGGGGGACCATGCCTTGACGCTGCTTTAATAGTGGAAGGAATTCAGTCATTACTAGGCATGCTTTCAGTAGGATCCTGCAAAGGAAGGATTGTTTTTATGTACGACGTTGTCGGGTAACATGATTTTTTTCTTGTACCTAGAGGACAAACAGGGCAATGTGGCAGTATGTTAACTAACACCTTGGGGGCTGGAAAAGCACTTTCAAGTGTTTCACACTCTGGGCAGTTCCGAGGGCCTTTCCAACAAACAGATGTCTCAGACAAGGTGATTCACAGCCCAATTCTCCCCTTATTTAGGTTTCTCCATCTTCTGTGGCATAATCAAGAGATTGATTTATGTTTGTAAATTGCTGTGGTTTGAATGTGTCCCCTCCAAAATTCATGTGTTAAAACTGAATGGCCACTGTGACAGCATTATGAAGTGGGACCTTTACAAGATGATTAGCTCACGAGGGCTTCTCCCCTCACGAATGGGATTATGCCCCTTATAAAAGAGGCCCACGCAGCATCGGGCTGTGGGCTGTTTTCCCCTTCTGCCCTGTTCCTTCTGCCAGGTGAGGACGCAATCTTTCTCCCCTCACCAGCCACAGAGGCTGCCTTGATCTTGGACTCCCAGCCTCCAGTGCTGTAAGAAATAAATTTCTGTTCTTTACAAATTACCCAGTCTCAGGTATTTTGCAGTAGCAGCACAAATTAAAAGAAATCAAAGAGGAAGTTCCCTAATTCCCTCAGGTTGGGTCAGGTGACCTTTGATGCACATGACTTCTCACCCACACTAGTTTAGAGCTGTCGAGTCTCCCACCTCTTGGTGTGATCACTGAGGAAGAGAATGAGGGGTTTTCATCTTTGCTTCCCAGGGTACTCCGCAGTGCCAGGCATGGAGTAGGCAGCGAAGACTGTAATGAAGAAATAAGTTAGTCAGGAAAAGGGAAGGAGTATTTATTATTATCTAGCTGGGGCTCAGAAAATTTGTTTTCCAAAGGTCTCTGTGAATGGTTATCACGAAGCATCAGAAAAAATAGAAACATCAGGTGACAAGAAGTCATGAAATAAAACTGATCATATGAATTTAAATGGCAAAGGTTGTGGTCAAGAGATATTTTTGATATTTTTCCTCTTTTTTTCTGATGTTTTCTATGTCTTTTGACATTGTGAAAGCTATTAAGAACCTGTGAGAATTTTATTTTACTGTAATGTTGGTCTTATGTTGTACTAATTACTAATCAAAACTTGGAAATACTGAATTCCCTTAGTTAGATGAGTGGTAACTATATTGCATAAAACCATGTATTAATAATATAACTAGAATAAATAAATTTGTAATTATTGTTTGATTGAGCCATTCTTTAAGTTAATAAGTCAAGCATGTTAATTTTATGTGCTCAGTAATTCACCTTTTTGATTGCTGAAGTGGAAAGTAATTATTTCATTTGTTTATTTTTTTAAGGAGTGGGAGTAGAAGGTGATGAATGAGGCATAAATTTAAGATATTTAATGTGTCCTAAAAATTTAGAAAAATGTGAATCAGAATTAATCCTACATTATGAAAATACCTAACAGTAATAGATCTCATTTGTCGAATGCATACTATGCATTTTACTAACATTATACAATAATATTGTGAGTTAGGCATTATTACCTTCATTTTACACTTGAAAACTCTAGGTTTTGATCTATAATTTGCCCAAGACTGCACAGAAACAGAGAGGCAGAGTTAACAGTGGAACACAGCCCTGTTAGATTATAAAGCCAGTTTCCCTAACATTGATAAAATGTACAAAATGTAGAGGTTGGCCTTCTAATAGCTCTTTTTTCTGTTTTTTTAATCCCACAAAAATGATTTACTTAATTATCTTTTTCTTCCCTTTTACCATACCAAGCTATCCAGCTAGACTCTCCTCTTTCCTATTTTATTTCTATTTATATCATTTCCAACAGTTAAAAAATGGCTCAAAATTCTCTTCTTCCATGACTCTTCTTGATGACTGCACCAGAGACTGGCTAAAGGTCCCCCCCCATGGTTGCTGTTTCTTCCTCCCTGGCACACAGCTGCATGAGTTGCCCAGGTCCCTTCCAGTAGATGTGGCCACATGCTGAGGTCTAGCCATGGAATGTGGACAGGCATCTTGTATGCCACGTCTAGGCCTGGACCATCACATACTCCCAAATGTGCTCCCCCTGCTCTTTCATCTTCCAGGGGGTGGATGAAGAGCACTGTCAGGAGCTAGAGGAAGGCAGAGCTGGGAGCTGCATGGAGCCTGGTTCCTCAGTCACTTCATGGAGCAGAGAGGTTCCTGCCCACATGTGCTGGCTAGGGCAGGAAAAAGACTTTTATGATGTTGAGATGTCGGGCTTGTGTGTTAAAGCACTTAGCACATCTTGATTATCATGATTAATTTTATTCCTTATTTATTTATATCTTCTAATCACATGTAATAGATTGTTGGAAAATATGTTTAACATTTTTGCTATATATTAATTTTAAAAATAATATGCAAATGTTATAGAAAATTTAGGAACTAATGAAAAGTAGGAAGAAACAAATATACACAATTACTATTAATATGTTGGTAAATTTCTTTTCAGGTCTTTCTCTTTTGTTTCTTCAAAGATTTTTTTTTCTATTAACGTAGTTGATATCTTACTGAATAGATAATTTTATATCATTATTTGTTCTGTTTTACATAATGGTATAATATAATCCTAGTGTTTTCCATGGTGTTAAAAATTCTTCCCTGCACACTATTTCATTCTCTGGATTGCCATTATTCATTTAACTTTCCTATTATCATTGATGATGTAAGTTATTTCTATTTCTTCACAATTAAAAAATAGTGCAGTGATAATGTCTTCATCCACAATGCTCTTTCTGTAAGGAAGTAACTTTAACCAAATTACTTGTTCTTTAGGAACATACTTGTTTTTCTTTTAGTTCTTCTGCCACTGTGCTAGAGAGAGGTCCCTGTCACATTGGAGGGTCCAGCAGGGGCTACTAGACCATCTAGCTTGGACGTACAATGAGTCAAAGGCAGGACACAATGACTTCAAAAGTTTCTGCCATGTTCTGTGTTCTGTGGTTTTGGCACAGACCACGTATCCTATTAATTAAACAATCTCTTAACAAAATCCTAAGTCCTTTCCAGGCAGAGATAAGATAACTATGTTGGTAAATGACCAGTTGTAGGCAAGTACAATATCTTTTGGGCCACTTAAAAAGATTATCTATTTTTTAAATAAACATAGAAAAAATATATTGTAAAATTTATCTTTGTAATTCTTGTTCCTGGTCACTCAGTTTTTTTCCAAGAGGCAACCAATGATTTCAGTTTCTTGTGTATCTTTTCCAATAATTTATTTTGTATGTGTAGTGAGACATAACACTTATCCCTTTTCATTTCGTTTTACACAAATGGTAGATTATCATAAACATTGCTATTTAAACTTGCTGTTTTCATATGCTAGTATGTCTTGGCAGATGTTCCATATAAATGCACCTAGAGCTTTCCTTGTGGAAACTGATTCCATAATGAATCAGTTAATTATATGGGTATAAAATAATTTAATTAAACTTCTCTATTGAAGATGTTTCCAAACAACTTTCGTTTTGAAGTTACAAACAAGCTGCAGTGAATAATCTTCACCGTAGGTGATTTTGTAGTTGGACCAAGTGTTTCTGCACAATAAATTTCTAGAAGTGGAATTTCTCCCTCAATGTGTATATCAGTTTGCTATTGATACGTAATCAGCTGTCTCAAAACTTGGTGGCTTAAAACTAGAAGCAGTTAGCATTTATTATCAATACGTCTACAGGTCATCTGGGTGGTTTTACAGACATGGGCAAAGATTGTGGAGAGTGGCTGGCTTGGTCAGTATCTGTGGGCAGATGCAGGTTGGCTTGGGTCTGGCTAGTCTAGGATGGTCTCACATGTCTGGTGGTTGGATGACTGTAGGCTGGAAAGACAAAGAGGTAACTAGACTATGCACCTGTCATCCTCCAACATGTTTGGGCTTATTCATAGCAGATGGCAGGATTCAGAGAGAGCAGAAGCATGCATGGCATCTTACGGTCTAGTGTCAAAACTGCATTCTATGGACCAGAGACAGTCACAAGACCATCCCACTTCAGGGGGAGGTGAAATGGATCCCATTTCTTGATGAAAGTCACATGATCCCATTGTATCCATGCAATTCCACCTGTAACGGGTAGGGGCAGGGAAGACTGAAGCATCGTCGGCTGATCTTCTCAAGCTACCACAATGTGCAAGTGTACTTAGAATTTTGACCATCCAAAAATTTACCAATTTATACTGTCATCGGCAATGTTTGAGGAATCTCTTTCATTACAGCTTCACTAACAGTGCGTGCTACCAAATTTTGGGATTTTTGCCAATTTGAGAAATGAGGAAATGAGAATATAATCTTGGTTTAATTTTAATTTTTATCTCTATTATTTTTGTATTGATAATAGAAAATTTATTTGTATATTTGAAATTGATTGGTATTTCCTTTTCTATGAATTGTCTGTTCAGATTCTTTTATTTCAGCCACTCTAAGTAGTACAATGTGCAGGCCAAGGGAAGGAGAGAAATGGGATGGAGTGGATAGAGGCCAGAAAGGAGGATGAGGTCAGAGAATGGGAACCCGCAATTGTAATTGTCATTTCAAGAACTCTGGACTTTATTCTACAAAGCAAGGAGGGAATATTGAATTTTAAGCCAGAGAAATGATGCCATCAGAACTGAGCAGTGTTCTAGGAAAGTAACTCTGTTTGGGGTGAACAGAGGGTGGGGGCATGGAAGGTGTCAGAGAGTGACCATTGCAGTGACCCAGGTGAGGCTCCTGAGGCCTCTACTAGGGCATCGTGAGGGCACGGACAGGAGAGGATGCTGGAGCCATGTGGCAGAGGTGGTGTGAGTAAGGGAGACAGACAGGCCTAATGCTCTGATGGTTTGTGCCAGGTGATGACAGCATGGGGCTACTACTAACACGGATAATGAGAAGGAGCAGAGTGAGGGCTCACGGGGAAGAGGGTGAACTTGTTTCCACCTTCCTCACTGAATTAGATGAGCCACTGAGACATCCACAGGGAGACATCTGGTAGGCCATTTACTGTGAGAGTCTACAGCTCAGGAACAAGGTCAGGACTGGGAATAAAAATTGGAGAGTCATGCATATAAAGGCGATACAGTTATTGAGGGAGAGTGGTGAATAAAGTGCCCAGGATAGAGCCCAGGGAAAGACATATTTTAAGGGATAGGTTTACAAAAAGAAAACAGTAAAAAAGGCAGAGAAATAGTAGTCTTGATTGCTAAGGTTCTTGGCAAGCTATAAAATTCAGCAATTCTCTGGACAATAATAAATATATCAGTTTGTCCCACAGGTGGTCTAGCCACGTGAAGCTTTGTTTCAACCTAAGCCATCTCATTTCCTGATTTTCATAGTGGTCTAGCTGTAGTTCCTTTCATTCCAGCAGTCAGCTCCCAGGGCATATGTTGTGTGTCAGTGGTGTGTCCTGCTTGTATTCAATTCTACGATGAAGCTGCTAACAGTGCTAAATTGCAGAAAGCGCAGCCCCGTTGCTGCTGGGTTGATTGTCCTCTAGCACCATATTGTGGGTGAATTTGTCTTTCTATTTGCTATTAAGTTTGGCTCATGGGGAACTCTGACAAAATAGTCTCCAAACTGAATTTGACATCAGCAACTAGTCCAAATTTTGCATCTTCTCAGTAGGTTGGATACTTGTTTGATCTGATTTAGAATGCTGAGTCAACCAAACCGTTCTTTCTAACCTCCTAAGAGACGTCATACTTTGTGTGTGTTTAAATCTATAGTAAGAGGGACCTAATCAATAGAGAGGGTAGAAGTTGCTCTCCGCCAATGAAGGATTTAGATGCACAAATATGTTTTGATTTGTTAAATGGCTCTACCATGGTAATGTGTTAATTTACCATTGGAACTGCTTGGTTGTTTTCCAAATATCAAGAGGGAACAACTTGATTAAATCAAACTTCCACTTTTAACCCATTTAAAACCTATTAAGGAGTTGAAGGTAGTGAGGAGCAGGAAACTTCTGAAATGTTTCTGATTTAAAAATTAAAGCATATTTTAAAATTCCTATTATGAAATCTCTAAGACAATTTAGATACCAGAGTGAGCAGGTGGAGGAAAAGGCATACTTTTGGATAATTCTTGGGAAACCTAGAAGTAAAAGTTAGAAAGCTATTTGGCAACCTTCTCTGATGAACAGCAACCATTTACACTTGAAAAGCAGATGGCTTGCAGATGGAGTATTTTCATTGTACTTAATAAACTCTACTTAATCTGGTGCGGGATTTTATAGGGTGAGTCAGCTAAGGAAAGCCTTTTCCTCTTGGAGCAGTTCAACACTGTTTCTCTAGGCATTAGTTGTATTACGACACCATAGATTGTGCACGTGCTCTCAGGCCAACTCTAAATGAATTGAACCTGACATGTGTCACTACAGAACAACCCGTTCCAACAAAACTAGTTTTCTTTCTTCTGACATTGTTCAACAGGTAATACTTCTAAACTAGAAAAAATATTCTTCCCTGCTAAAGTATTCCAAGAAATTGTAACACCAAAGTTTCAAAAGGCAAAAATATACTGGTTAAATTGAATTTCAAGTTTTTCCTTCTTTTTCCCCATAGTCTTGAATGGTAGATAATATTCACTGTAATTGTCAGCCTTTTATAAGCACATATAAGCACTAGATTCTTACTAAGTAACACTGGCAGGATATAGCCAGTCTTAAATTTTCTCCTTGAGTTGAATATCACTTCTCAGGTATCTAGAGAAGAGGGCGGGTGGGTGACCTGCTCTCCTAAAATTCTTACTAATGCCCACTTATGCTTATTTTCCATTTTTCAGGAGCACAGCTATTAAGTGTCTTTCTGTAAAGATGTTAAATGAAATAAATTTTTAATTCACATAACTTCATATGTATACTTATTTTAGTTTCTTCTGCTAATAAAATCATAGAATATGTTGTGAGGATCCTTCAAAAATCTGGTGGACCTAAAATTCACCTTGCATGAGTAGTAAATTTTTTTTGTTCTTTTAGGAAAATAATTAATACATAATCCATTTTTCTTAATCAAGAAATCCTAAAGTTCACTGCATCACTTTCTTGTAACATGTCTTTATGCTTGGAGTTTGTCTAGTTTACAGATTCTGGTAGTTCGCTTGTTGAATGTACGCTTCCTTAACCTATATAGAAAGACTAGTCCCTTTGTTTAAGGTTTAACAGGATTCCCCTAGTGGATTTTTCCTGGGCAAAATCTGTAGGGATTAAGCCCTGGGGAGGCTTTGAGTGGATGTAACCAACAGCCTTAATCTCTGCCCTGGGAAAATAATAAAGAATCAACATACTTCCTCCTCTCTGCTGGAAAGGCAGCTACTCCTTTCTCTGGAAAGGCAGAGGCCACACTGAGACTGGGGAGACACTTCTTGGCCATTCATCCCCAACATAAACAGAGGAAATTGAATTTACCCACCTTTGGGCACAGAGATGAAAATATTTCAGGTCATATGGCTGAGTACTGTTTGAGCATATCATTTAATAGGGAATAAATGGGTATGTGAAACCTTTCACAGTCTTTGCTTCTTGGTAACCTGAAAGGGCTACCTTATTTATTAAAAACCTTGCATATGATCTGGCTAGAGATGGGAGTTACAAACTGCAAGAGCTAAAGGGAACCTAGAAACAAGTGATTTAATTTTCTCCCTCAATGATTGGAAAAACAGAGCAGATGATTTTTTTTTTCTTTTAACATTTAGGGGAACATAGGAGAAAGACCTTGCCCAGGATTGCCTAGCCTTTAGCTAATTAATGAATTAATTGATTTCATATTAGAGCGCAAGTCCATTGGTCTCAGTATATATAGATAGTCCTTGTTCTATTGCTTGGCTCTGACATTTTATTTTAGAATTTTCAGGTTCCAGCTTACCTTGAAATAATGGAACATCTGCAGAGATATTATCTGTGTTTGGGCTTTGAACTTGACTGTCTTTTGTGCAGTTGACCACTCATACCTTGCATACTGACCCTAACACTCCCACATTATTTCATACTCAGCAACACAGTTCGTATTCAGAGCAAAGCCAACCAGATCTGCGTAACTCCAGTTGTAGGGTTATTCCAGTGTCCTGCACAGGTCATTTATTTGTTGCCATTAACAAGGTTTGAATTAGATATTGAACTAGATGAAGGTTCAGTTTATTTATGATAACTGTCAACAGTAGATGCTAGAAGACGCCAATATTTGCTGTAAGAAGTGGCACTGCAACAGTGACCAGTAACGCACTAACGTCGTTGGTTACTGCCCTCTGGGCACATCCTGCACAAACACAAGCAAAACGAGGGCCATTAATCTCCTGCCTGGAAAACCTCAGGCTTTTTAGGAACTAGAAGTGGGAACATGCTTCAGATAATTTCAATGTAAAAAATATTAAGCATTCACTGTATGCCCTGCGCTGTGTGAAGCCCTGTGAGGGGGTAGAAATGAATACAACAATGTCTCAAGCTTCAGGAGTTTAGAGCAATAGGACTAAAAAGGGAGCACATAATACAAAAGAAGAGTAAGATAATTTTCTTTAGAGACTTTAAAAAAGTACCAAAACATTGTCGTGCAAAGACTTGAATTTAGAATCATATAGACACCGGTTTAATTTCTGGATTTGCCAATTACTATCAGTGAGAACTTGGGTAAGACCCTTAATATCTTGTGTCTTTTTTGCTCCTTTGAAAAACTGCCCTAGGGTTGTTGTACAGGAAAAATTCCTTTTGTATGTAAAGTGCCTGTTGTACTGCCTGATACTTTAGCAGACGCTGAGAAGAGGGACATGTGAGGTCTAATGGAGAAAAGGGTTAAGTCAGACAGAGGCTTCCCTCATTTTGCCCTTGAGGGATGAACAGAGATTGATGGGTGGAGAGACAGCATGAGGCAAGCCATGAAAACTTAAGGACCGTTCAAAACATGGTTGGGCTGGAGCACTGGATATGGTGGGTGAGGATACTTTTGAAGAGCCTTGAGAGCAGATAGAAAAGTCAGAGCTTTAAATTATTAGACAAAGGGAGACTGAGGAGGAGAGGCAACAGAGATGCAAGAAGACACCTGGATGTTTCGTATGGGGAAGAGGAGGTGATGCACAGCCCCATGGCTTCCACTCAGGGCTCCTGCTGACTTCAATTTAGTGAGTGGGGGGAATAGACGAGCCTTGCCCTGTTCAGATCCCTCTTGAAGTGCCTGCAAGCTGTAGAGAAGGACCTGCAGTGTGACTTGCAGGTGTACCCCTTCCCTGGCTGAGAGCACTGTCCAGCGGTGGGCAATGATGGCCATAGACCATCCTGCCCCTAGCAGGGTGACCTGTCTGGTCAATGTGAGATGGAGCAGGGACCCCTATTAGGGGCCCGCCAGGCCCCCCAAGCATGGAAATAAAGGGTAATTTCGAGTCCCTTCAGGGGAAGTTCTGGGTACCTAGCTAGCCTGGAAAAGTGAACGGGTAACCTGATGAGCGGAAAGATGCTGGTGACAGTGGCCCTCCAAGCAAGCCAGAGGCACAGGATTTTTTGGTCTCATATGGAAACTCAAAGATGGCATCTTAACATATGTGCTTGAGTTGTTTTTTAGAAACCTCAAGCAGATGGAAAATGCAGATAAGGGGAAATTGAGGAACTGAATTCTGACTGACGTTCTTTGTTCTAAGTTTCTCCCTGAGGATGCTAGAAAGAGTCACACCCATCTTTTTTTTTTGAGACAGAATCTTGCTCTGTTGCCCTGGCTAGAGTGCCATGGTATCAGCCTAGCTCACAGCAACCTCAAACTCCTGGGCTCAAGAAATCCTACCGCCTCAGCCTCCTGAGTAGCTGGGACTACAGGCATGCGCCACCATGCCCAGCTAACTTTTTCTATATGTTTTTAGTTGTCCAGCTAATTTCTTTCTATTTTTTAGTAGAGACAGGGTCTTGCTCTTGCTCAGGCTGGTCTCGAACTCCTGAGTTCAAATGATCCGCCTGCCTCGGCCTCCCAGAGTGCTAGGATTACAGGCGTGAGCCACCATGCCCGGCCCGCGTCACATCCATCTTAACATTCCTTTCTGCTAATCCAAGAATATCTGAATCCACCTACAACCCAGAGGCCCCTGCTTCAAGATATCCCACCTTTTTGGGCCAGACCAATGTATAACAATTTACAATTTTGTGTGCAACTTCTGCTTTCCTGAAATGTACCCTTGCCTTTAAAAACCCTGCCTTGCCAGCCATCAGTAAGTTCAGGTCTTAAGTGCTAGCTGAGCATTTTCCTTGCATGGTGCCATGCTTCTTTCGCCAGTGTCTGGCTTTGCTGCACCAGACGAGCAGACCCCAGTGGTCTAGAGGATACGATGCAATGGCCGTTTTCACTTTCCTGAGCGCCCCTTTCATGCTTTCATCCTTCCCATCCCAGTGGGCGTGTGATGGGTCACAATGATGATGGGATGGGGAGAAGAAAGTCTGATTAGAGCACGTGAGTCACACAGTTTTAGACATAAAATGCACCCGAGAGTTTGTTCCAGTGCAGAGGTCCAGACAGGAGTGTTACATGCCGTGGACACACAAGTAGGCAGACAGAGGGGAGGTTAGAGCATGGATTTCCTGATTTTCAGGTCCAAACTTCTTCTTACTACGATATGACTTCTCACTAGTAGAGACGCAAGACATGTACACACACATTGATGTCTTTTGCGCATTTGATAACTCCGTATTCATTTTATAAGACCCAGCTAATGTGTTTCTTTGAGAACATTTCGATGACTTCTCCAGATGGAGTGAATCACTCGATCCTATGTGCCACCATAGGACTTTGAATATATCTGGATAGTAACACTAGTCTGCATACTTTTCTTCCCAACTAGTTTAGTTTTTTTATTTATCTTGAATTCTTAACCTTGAATTTCTCTAGGACCTGGTTGGAATAGACACTTACTAAACACGTGCTTGTTAAATGAAGAATAAATGTATAAATAAATGAGCAAATGGATGGATGGATGAATGAATGAATATAAGGCACATCATCATGAAACTCTTTCCTTGGGATCACAGGTTAATCCTAATGTCTATAGAAGTGGTTTTCCTATGTAGCATGTGAAATATATTAGTCTGAGCTCTGTATCACAGGTTTGAATTTTAAAGCTGAATACCTTGTGATATTTATGGTGTGGAGCAAATTGTGACATTTTTATTGTTCAAGGGTAATGTTCTATGCAGATTGAAGGGACTTTTTGACTTTGTAATGTGTAATGTTAGAAAAAAATACCTGAGCAGAGATGGATTTGTATAGAAATTTAGAATTAGTAAGATTTTCAGGAAATAACTTTATTGCAGAGTGACTTTATTTACTGTCAAATTATATCACCATTACCTTACAGGCTGTACAATACAAACCAGTGGCAAAGGTCATGCAAATTTAGTTTGGAATATGTATTAGTTACGTTTTAATTTTATGAAGTAACACAAATGTAAAAGCAGAGAGGAAACTCACCCAAACTAATTATCATGTTTTTGCATTTTAAGAAGATTGTTGTTTCACATTTTAAAGTTTCTGCAATTGGAAGGCACTTTACAATCAAAATAAAAAGAAATGTACCACCCCTCAGGCAGAGGAGTAAATTTTGATGCAATTGTCACAGAATGTGCATATGGGAATTTAACCAAGTATAAAAGGAATCTGTTCATCTGATTGTCACCTCAGTTAATTTATTACCATTGGTAGTACCACATGCAATTGAATTTTAACTTAAATTAGGATTCCAGGTTTTTGCTTTAAAAGACCTAAAAAAGATAAACTTTAATGCAGCACTGAATGAAAAGTTACTGTGCATTTAAAACAGCAAAAATATGGACTTTTGGAATATGACAAGCAAACACTTGTTGGTAGAAGAATGACCCTCTTTCATAATTTATTGCAAAGTGACAATTGATGGTAGATTCTTTTCCCAAAAGGCAAGGCATCCACAATTTAATACAATTTTTTCATCTTGGACATATGTGGAAAATGTTTTCTGTCACCCACTAGGCAATGCAATTTAAAGCATTTGAAAATGCTAATTCATTCAGACGAGATAATGGAATGCTAGAGTTCGGAGGGGTTGATGTGACTACTTCTCCAGTTATGGAGAACTAGCACTCAGTTAGCAACCATGTGTCCAAAAATTCCAGCTGACATTTGAGAGAAACCATTCAACATCTAGGGATATGTAATTCGTGTATGGGAGTAGGTATGATAGGCTGTATCATGCCCCTCAAAGGTATTCAGGTCCTAAATCGTGGGACCTGTGAATGTTACCTCATATGGGAAAAGGGTCTTTGCAGAAGTGATCAAATTAAGAATCTCAGATGGGGGTGTTGGGTTTGGGGTTGATAATCTTGTCTGTTCTTGGTTCTTTGTGTGCTCTTGGCCAAAGAATGACCAGACACAGCAAACGTAAGGCAAACATGAAATGAAGTTTACTGAGGAAGGACAAAATAGGTTTACAGAGTAAGAGCAAGTTACATTTGCCATGGAACTGTGAATGGACCCCTCTTTCAAAACAGAAGGGCTCTGATTATGGTCTGGGATCTTGTTGAAAGCGTCTCCACTCAAATTTAATTCAGTGCTTTTGTGTTGCCTTTATTTTATTTCTGATCTGTTTCTTCTTGCAGAAGATGTTAGCTTCCTTTCATGGTCCATTGTCAATGTTATTATGTTAAGAAATGTTTATTGATGAGTGATCAAGTATGGGAATGAGGGATGAGTTTTGTGGTCAACAGTAATTCACATAGTATAAGTCAGAATCCAACCAGGAAGACAGAAAGCAATGCACTTGAAAAGAAGAAAATTTCATGTAAGGAACTTGTTACACAGATGATGAAAACCTAAGAGCAATGGAGTGACGAGGTGCCCTAGAGGTGCCCTTCCTAGCAACAACCAGAAGCCTGGGCTGGAGGACAAGTAAGGAGGTGTCCACCCATAGTCCAGGGTGGGATCTCAGGGCAGAAGCTGGAAGTTGGCAAGCCTGTCCTGTGGGGCCAGGCCATGCAGGAGGTTCTGCTGCTGAACCAAGCACAGAAAAGTGTTTTGCACTGATCAATGCAGCCAGAGGCCAGCTCATAGGGAAACTAGAGAGATGCAGGCTGTAGGGACCAGATGTCCTGCAATATAGACCAGAGCAGGAAAACATCAGAAGGGACACAGGTCAGGCGTGTCCAGGGCTGTCAACTCATGAATGCGTTACCCTGGTTTCGAAGTGATTGTTTCTAACCTCTCTTTGAAATGGTGACAATTTAAGTGTGGTAGGCAAGGATAATGCCTTAAAACTTCTTAAAAGGAGTTTTATAGATGTGTTAACTGAGATTTGAGAAGTCTGGCTCCTGGTTAAAAATCTACTGTGATTTTTCAGACCGGACCATGGGCAATGACACAGGACTGCCTGGCAGGCCTCCTGGGGGAATCTGCCCTCCCCACATCAGGCTGGCCAATGCGTTGTGTCTCCAGAGGGAGGTGTGGTTGAGGACCCAGGCCCTGTGGCTGTCAACCATGCTCTTTGCACACTTGTATCCTAGCCAGCCTTCATTCTTAGGACTGCTTCAGCCTCCTCTGCCTAGGCTTCCTGACTGGGGGACCTTGAGGACATGTTTTCCTACAGTTCCTCAGTTCTCAGTCCTTTCCATTCAGAACACTCCCCCTGACCCTGGGTCCATAAAATTGATGGAGCATGCATTTGGCGCTTCCTCAACATACGCCCCCTGTGCATGCAGTGCACCTTGGGGTGCACCATTCCATGGGGGGAAATGGCACAGGGAGGCGGAGCTATCTGCCTCTCTATCTGAGTAGCACCCTGAGCGTGGTCTCACTAGACATCTGCCATGCGCTGGGTTGTCGGGGCTTATTCCACTATGAGTGCAGACGGGGCAAGGTGTCCCCTTCCCCTGGCTCTTCATGGCCACTCCTCATGAAGTGGAAGATCTAAGAGGGCTGGCTTCCCTGAGGAAGGGCTGCTCTCTACCTAGGGTTGTAGGAACACTTCTTTGTTCCTCATGTTAGAACATCTAAATATTTTTTAATCTGCAGTTAAAGAACTAATTAGGATTTATTTTATCAACTCAGTGCTTTCACAGTTTCTTACTAAAAGGAAATATAGAGGGTTATTAAATGAATGAATTATAGATGTTGATATTGTGAGGCCACTACCTAGCTAATCAAAATAACCAAGACCCTAGAAGACTTAAGCTACTTTTGGAATGCCATTCTTTTTTTGCTTTTATCCTACCGTGAGTTGATGCCAAGGATGGCACACATAATCTTAAAGTAATGAGGAAGCTACATTATGAATATCTGACTCCAAAGAAGGTGAGAGTTATCTAGTTTATTCCTCATTTCCATCAGTTTAAACTTTCTCTGGCTTCTAAGATCCAGGAAATAGTATCAGCTTCTAGACGGAGGTGAAGCTGTGGCCTCTGTAGAGTTCCGCTCCCCCTCCTCTTTTCTTTTTCTACTAAATTTCTAGTCCATGCATCACCAGGTTTTGAGGAGATAATTAGGTAATTGAGTGTTTTGGTTTGAAAGATCACCGTTTGGACTAAAGAATACATGGGGCAGGAAATGCAAACACAAGCTTGTAGGTGGTCTCAACAAAGGCCTTTCTTTTCTATTTTGCTTAATTAGATTCCTGAGAAGTTGAAAGCAAGATATTCAGCAGATACACTGTGAGGCAGATGAGTGCCCTAGGAAAATTGATAGTTGACTATGCTAGGTTGTGCTATTTCAGGAAACAAAGAACATTTCATGTGGGGAACTTGTCACACAGATGATGAAAAGCTAAGAAAGTAAATGGAGCATGAAGTGCCCTAGAGATTAGCAGACAGTAGGTGCCTGGGCTGAGGACCAGTGAGGAGGTGTCGGCCACAGCCCAGGGTGGGGTCTCAGGGTAGGAACTGGAACTGTGCAGTGGGCTGGGCCACAGAGGAATCACTTAGTTAGGAAGATTCCTTAGTTAGTTCTTTACCTGCCAAGTTTTCAAGTGCTGCAGTCAAGAAACAGTTTTTGTGTTCTTAAGTAATTTTCATGAAAGCTATAGTGCTATAGGGTCTCAGTATTTGCCTCGGGCGTTTGTTCATTCATTCATTCATTTATCCTACACATTCCTATTGAGCTTCATGAAATATCAGAACTGCTTTGTGCTAGGAAAGGGCCTTTAGTAGAAATCAAACTGTGTTAGTCAGCATTCTTTAGAGAGGGAGAAACAGTAGGAAATATGGAAGGGGATTTATTGTGAGGGATTAGTTCACTGATCACAGAGGTAAAGTCCCACAATAAGCCAACTACAAGCTGGATGACCAAAGAAGCCAGTAGCCTGGCTGCGTCCAAGTCCAAAGCCTCAGAACCAGGGGGCTGACAGTGTAGCCCCAGCCAAGCCTGGGATCCCAAGGAGGCTGCTGGTGCAAGTCCCAGAATCTGAAAGCCAAAGAACCTGGAGTCTGATGTCCAAAGGCAGGAGGAGAGAAAGTGCCCTGCTCCAGAAAAGAGAGAGAAAGCAGAGAGTGTGAATCTGTCTACTTCTACACGTTTGTTCCAGTTGGCCCCAGCTCGCCGGATGTTGCCCACTTACACGGAGGGCGGGTCTTCCTCTCCTGTGCACTGACTCACAGGTCAGTCTCCCCAGAAACACCCTCACAGACACTCCCAGACACAATACCTCACCAGCTGCACGGCATCCCTCAACCCAGTCACGTTGACACCTAATGTTAACCGTCGCACAAACCTCAGGGGCATACAGGCAAGATTTAAAAGAAATCCTCACGGTGGTTCTATTTGGTAACTTTATTGTGGTTGCCTGTCAATGATCCGTTTCAATCAAGACCTCATCTTGGAGACAATGTTTTAACTCTCTTCCTCTTGTGACAGGTCTCCAGGTGAGGCAGTTTCCCCCAGCTGTGGTTGGCTCCTCTTTCTCCTCATGAGCAGCTGTCATGGGGATGGCTACCTTCTGCTCATCTTTGGAAAGATTTGCTTTGTTCATTCAAAGTAACATCAGCTGAAGGAGCTTGAAAAGCATTTGAGTATTTCATTCTTAGACACCAAAACAGGGAGCAGGAAAGCTCCACCCTGAAACCCCCCATTATGTGTTGATTCTACCCTCCCAGAGGGATTATTTGCAAACTTAGGAGATATTCTACCTTTGATTGTATCTTCTTTTTCATGGCCATTAAAAAACAAACAAACAAAAATACAAATAAATAAACTCCAAACCCTTGCGCACGTTTTCATGTAAATTTGATTTTGCAAAACTCCAAATAACTGTTTTTAGCTCCTCTGCCCCTTCTCCCTCACCTCGGCAGATTCCCTAAGCACTCTCCAAACAGGACTGCACGCTACAGGTGCTCTTTCATTTAGGATGGGGCTATGTTCTGATAAACCCGTTGTAAGTTGAAAATATTGTAAGTCAAAAATGCGTTTTAATCCACCTGACCTATCAGAGAGATACCATAGCTTAGCCTAGCCTGCCTTAAACATGCTCAGAGCACTTGCACTAACCTGCAGTTGGGCAAAACCATGGAACACAGAGCCTGTTTTATAATAAACTGTTAAATATCTCATGTAATTTATTGAAAACTGTGCTGAAAGCGAAAAACAGAAGGGTTGTATAAATACTTGAAATACCATGTCTAGCAACTGTGTAATCGCTTTTGCACTGTCGTAGAGTCAAATAATCTTAAGTGGAACCATCATAAGTCAGGGACTGTCTATATTATTATTACCCTTTGTTAGAACCCTTAGTCTGGAAGTTTAGTAAGACTAAAAAAAAGAGAGATTTAAAGTTTATTTTTCATAACAGAGGAGGCAGTTCTTATGCATTTATGATATGGGAAGCTGACGTGGCACAATGAACATCTTCAGTGGCACTTTGGATCCAACTCACTTCACATTTATGGCACCAGATGTTGATTTAAAGAAGAGAAGGTATCACCCTCATGGAGTTCACAGTCTCATAAAAAGACAGATATGTGAACAAATACACACTCACGGAAAGCACTTTGGTCAACAACCTCCTGGTACGGGGATGGATGATAACTAAATCTGTCTCCAGGTGTGGGGTGGGGTGTTGGAGGATTGGATGTCAGAACTCGGTTTTGAAAGATGGAGAAAATAAACTTCCGTCCTTTGTTTTCTGTAAGCTAGGAGCAAGTCTTGAAAAGTGCCCTCCGTCTCAACCTTTCCTCATCCTGTGTTTTGCATGGCTGGCTCCCTCTCACCCTTCAGGTCTCAGTGAGAGTCTTCTCTGCAAGGTTACCAGACCCCTTACCTGGATAAGCCCCTGGCAGCCAGTTACTGCCACCACAGCAGGTTGCGTCCCCCTCCTGGCTTCACGTCCCAGTGCAGAACAAATCGGTTAGCATGTAGGGGTGGGTTTTGAGCTTCTCTCCCACAAGACAGTAAGCTTCCTAAGGGTAGCAATCATGTCTGTTGGGCTGTATCACCAGAATCCAGAAGTGTCTGGGCAAGAAATAGACATTCAATAAATATTTGTTGAAGTATTGGACATATGCAGCTTTTACTATGGGAATAAAGAAAAGCTTTAACTTTGCTTTTGATATAGGGATGACATCAGATGATTTATTAGTTACAAGTAACCAGTAATTGATGCCATTCCTTATAAAATAAACAAAAAATAGGTTGTTATAAATTTAAACATGCTATTGATGAGGCTCCATATTAATGATTTAAGCATGGAGGAAAGTTTAATTTTGTTCTTGAATAGAAAAGCATTAAAAAAATCTTTTCCTCATTTCACAGCTTGGTAAGTAGCTTTCAATGTCTATTTTCTACCCCATTTAGTCTAGATTTCCCGCATCAATATTGAAGGCTCTTTAAAATATGACCCCCTCCTCTATTTTAACTTATTTCCCGCTATTCCCTAATCCACAGCTTACAATTTAGACAGGTCCTTTTGGGTTCTCACATGCCACGTTCACACCTGTCCATCTTTCACAGGGGTCCTGCCACCCTTTACAGGAGATTTTTCTCATTCTTTGCCTTCACTGACTTTTGCCAAAGTCTCTTCTCACCTCAACTTCTATGCTGCTGGGGTCTCAGCGATTTCTGTCTCCTGAGTGCTTCATGTGTCTGGTGCCTCAGCTCTCAATTCTGTTCTGGCCTGTGGTGCTCAGTGTGGGTCCATGTATATGAGGCTTGCCTGCCCACCTGATTAATCATACTTTCCTTACATGCAAAATAGAGCTAATGCATCTGTCATAGATGAGAGAAAGGTAAAATACGTGGAGTAGCTGGCCAGCAGCAACGCCGGTTCCCTCTAGTTCCGTTTCTGCAGAGACAGCCCAGGGCTCAGCACAGTGCGTTATTTAAGAAATGGAATTTGATTGGCTGATTCCTAGCGAGGGGGCTAAGATGTGGTTTGCGGAAGCAATTGAGTAAATCCGGAGAATGGATCACTGCTGAAATTAAGGGGAAAAGTTTTATTTTCCATATTTTATACCCTGGGTCAGGATACAGAGGGTAATTTTGCCATTTTACTCATGAAGAAAAGAGTTTTGAAAAAGATATGAACTACTAATTGTGCATTTGTATGGAAAATATTTTGACAAAACTTTATCCCAGGTAAGCGTGGTCCTTCACCAAGTCTCTTAGAAGGGAGGCGGAAACTATCCAGGTAACCAACCATGTTTACTCCTTGCAAATCAGGGTCCCAGCCTGGGGACCACATGGAATAAAAGAAATGGGACATTGAGAACCAGGCAGGTGAGGTGACTGGAAGTTGTTTTCAGGAAATTCCCCTGCTGAGCTTCTTGGCCCCTTTCATGTGTAGGTGTGCACACACACACAGACACATTCATGTACACACACAGGCACACACGGGTACAAACAAGCACACACAGAGATACACACGTGTACACTCAGAGATACACATACAAACACACATGCGCACAGATATGCACACACAGATGCACACATGTACACACACAGATGCACACATGTACAAAGGCACACAAACAAATATACACATACAGACCCACAGATATACACACACAGACACACACAGACACAAATAACACGCTTTCCTCGCCTCTTCAGTGCAGGGACACGTCCTGGCCACCAGGTGGCACTGTGCGAGCCGCGCTGAGAACCACGCTGGGAGGGGCTGGGGGGTGATCCTGCCAGGAGCTGTCACTGCGCCACTTTCTGGATGACCTTTATGAAAACAGAGCTGCCAAAGTAGTTTGACAGCAAATTTTATTAGTAACAGAAAATCCATCATAAGACTCACTATAGAATTGCACCGATTAGTTTCTCTTATCGGAGACGGTCACAGTAAAAACAGCTAAAGAAAAGAATCCAAAATTGCCCCCTTCCCTGGGCTCCTGTGACTCGGTGGGGAAGGGCGATTTGAAGTGGCTTCGAGTCTTGCTATGATCAGCGTTTAGGTGAGGGGAGGCCACTCTGATTATAGGATAACAAAGATTTTTCTTTCAAAAGCAGGCGGAGGTGGAGCCCAATTCCTCAGGTCATAGGCTGACTGATTCCTCCGGAGCATTATATTCAAATTCACCTCCGTGCTTCCATGTGCGGCTAGAACAATTACCTCATTCCGCCTGTGTAACTAGCATACTTAATAAGCCTCAAATATGCATTCTCATGCCAACAGGGCCTTCAACAAAGGCAATCTGCACGTTTCAAAAGTCAAAAGCAATTTGGCTAAAGGACTGCGGTGTAACAGGGTGCCTGCCTGTGGAAACAACTGGGTCCGGACGGCAGGCGTTTTGCGAAGGCTGAGCCTTTCAAGGAGGCACATTTCTGAAAAAGAAGTGGCCCTACTGTTATTTACTTTTTATGATGCCATTCATATTGGAGTCTCATACGGTCAAAGAGAGGGCATGGCGTGTCCACTGATTGTTGGAATCATATAGATTGTCAGACTTCTAGTTTGACAATGGCTTGATAAAAGGGCGTCCTAGTTGTAATCTATGGAAATGGGCTTTGGTCTGTTCAAGCAGAAAAGAGAATTATTGAGATGATATTGGGAAGGTCATCTACAGAGGCTCTGAAGATGTCCTGACACCAAAGGCCACTCCCAGCGCTCCATAGGAGCATCTCGTGAGAACCCTGCTGCGGCACTCATGGGTATCAGGTCTCACTGCTGGCATTGACGCTCTGGTGGCTGCTGTGCTGGCATCACCTTGGGGAGTCCTCTGCTGTCCCAGTCCACCCAGTCACTCACTCCAGCATCAAAGCCTGTGGGCATGCGTCCAATCCACCAAGGCCAGGTTGTGGGTCTTTGCTCTTCAGCCAGGAGAGTGATATCCAGGTTCTGAGTTTCCACAGTGAGATGCTGGTTGGACTATGCAATGGAAAGTTGTCCAAAGCTGGGGGAGGAGTTTGGACCATGGTCAGCTGCAAAGCCACAGATGTCCACCATAGGTTGTGGGCTCAGACTTGAAGTTGAGAACCATTTGTGGGTGGGCTCAGAAAGGTGCTGGGCGGATTTGAACTTGAGGGGTATGGAGTGTGCCTACCAGTGGACTGACAGTGAACCGTTTATTCACAAGTGTCCATTTTTAGGGCATATCCAAGTGCCACAGGCGGGCACCTTGATGGGAATACCCCGGTGCTGCTGCTCTTCTGTTCCTGCAGCACCCTGGGGCCCCGCCTGTCAAAGACATGCTCCCTCCTGCAGGGCTGTGTGCTCAGAGCTGCTCCAGCCTCTGTCTGCTGCTCCTCCTGTGCTCACAGGCTTGATGGTGCCTCACACGTGTGGTCCCTCCCAGGATCCGCAGGGCGTCTGGTGCCCCAACCTCCACCTTTGCCAGTTGCAAGATGTTGCCTGTTAACAGGTGCTTTGTTAGACTCACCTGGGAGGCTCTCAAACTCAATTAAATCAGAATTTCCAGGAGGGGCTTGGGCTCCAGACTTTTTACAAAGCTCCCCAGGTGATTCTAAGGAGGAAGGCTTTATGGTTAAAAAAATCCATTAGGTATTTACTGAGCCAAGAACCGTGGTGGAGGTGCCTTGGTGGCCGCTCTGATGACATTAAGTGGCCCAGGGCATCGCAGTGCCTCCCATCATCTGAATTTGACCTTCTCATTCCTGCCCTCCAGCCTGGCAAGTGCTGTTGCCCTGTCTGAGGTGCCTGCCCACCCCCCGCCATTTCGTGGGCCTTACCTATCCTTTGGTTTTCTGCTCCAGTGCTGCTTCCTTTCTGAATCCTCCCTTCACTATTCCTGCCTATGTTGGTCTCTTCTTGGAACTGTTGTCACACTTACCTTCATGTTACTATTGAATCTTGCCCTTTCCCTTATTTCCAGGATTCAAAACCACCCACTCAGTGTATGGTGGACTTTGGCTAAACATGTACGTTTGTGTGCAGAGATGCGCAGTGTAGCTCTTGCCTTAAGAGGTCTCATGTTCTTCATGATTCACGTCTTAGCAATTGGACTGTAAGATTTTTGACGTCGGTGTTGTGGTTTATGCCTCCTGTGGACCTTGCAGTGCCTAGTATACTGTAATGCCCTGGTGCTTAGATCAACACATACTCATAAATTTTTTTTTTAGCCATTTAGGATTATGGTCAGCCTTACAATTGAAGACTTACTTCTCAATAATAGAATGCTTTTCATTAGATACTTAAAAGAAGATGGCACTGTACACAACTTTTATGAGTCTTAGTCCACAATAGCACAGGTGATAAAAAAATTTAAGGTGATGCTACAGACAAGTTTAGAGGGGAAAGCCAAGGAGTACTTTATTGCTATCTGTAAAAATCATAGCTATAATTTCACGAGTGCTTTCATGTGCCTGACACTGTGTCCAGTGTTTATGCACATCATCCATGTGGTCCTCATAGAAACCCCATGAGGTAGGTGTTGTCATCTCCATTCTGTAGATGAAGACAAAAAGCTCAGTGGTGATAGAAAATCATGGTTACACACTTAGTGGCAGAGCAGAGCTTCAACTCGAAGTTGCATCTGCTTTTGCATGTTGCCTCTGTGTGTGTGTGTGTGTGTGTGTGTGTGCGTGTGTGTGTGTGTGTTTGTGTGATTTGAAATCAGTTACTCTGAGTGGACGTAGGAGAGAGCCAACATTCTAATGCATTGGAGACATTACGGTCTACAGGAATAACAAGGAAGAGTTACAGGTGGATTGAGTGAGACTAAAAGAGTGAAAGCATGGGTAAGTTTGGGGAAACCCACCAGAAAATTTTGCCAAAATCCAGCCCCTGATTTGTAGAGAATGTTGTGTATGTGCAGGTGCGTGATTTTAAAAACAGTTAGTTATCCACTGTTCATTGTTACCCCTTGTTCCCTCTGTGAGAGATTTGAAACAGACACCTGCTCTCTTATTGACGAGTGTGTGTAACTTTCATTGTCACGTTTATCAAGAGTCGCCCCATGGAGAGGACAAATTGGATTCATGCCCAGACCTCCGAGAGGTTGCTCCTCCAGGTAGCTGGTGGGAAGCTGTCTGGAAACAAATGTGTTATCCCACTCGCTCAACCCTCACATTTCCAGAGAGGGAAGTGTGAGATGTGAACTAACTGAAACTTGCCACCAGCTTGTCTCATCTCTTGGTGACACTGTTGGAAAAATCACAGTGGATAATGACTCATTTCTGTGCTTGTGTCCAGATAATAACTCTCACTTCTTAATATCTTCTCTCTGGCCATCGATAGCTCAAATGTGATAAAATTGTGTAAGCTGGCAGATGATGTTTTAGTTAGAGGTGAAGCATTTTTATCAAATCAATGTGTAGATGATAGAGGGCATAGTCTGCTTCTGACCAAATGCAAAGTTAGGCACACAAAAATAGTACTTAGGATTAGAGAAAGGAGGCCTACAACTTCCAAGAGAGTGACAGGATCCCTCATTTCCTGTCCTTATTGCTGATTAACCTGTCTTGGTGTTTGGAAGGTAAGCATTTATCTGCACTGATCATGTGCAGGCTCCGTGTGGAAGGCTGTAGGGACTTGGCAGGGTGTGGGAGGCACCCTGCTCTCCCTTGGCCTTTGGCTTAAGACCGGGATTCTCACCTGGGCTCTACTGCCATCTGGTTGAATGACCTTAAGCAAGTCTTTTACCTTCCAGGATCTTGGTTTTTCCTCTGTCAAAACAGTTACAGGATCACCAAGTGCCCTTCTGTCTTGAAATCTTGTGCTTTTCCCCTTTCCAGTGACAAATCTAGTAGTTAAACAAGACAAGGTAGTAAGTCTAAGAACCAAAGTCAGAACTTCAAATGGCAAATAGGAGACAGGGGACAAAGTGACCTTGTGGACTAGACATTTCATGGCAGAGTTCCAGCCTCAGCTGTACTCTAAAGATGCCAAGAACTGAGTCCTTGGGAAAGAAAGACTTCTAGAGTCCAAATAGAGAAAGCAGCAAGAGCAAAGGCCCTTTGAACAGTGAGCTGGTGGCCCTTCCCTAGGAGGGAGAAGGTCTTTGTCTTTTTAATGGAGAGTTTTTTTTTCTTTGTCTTTTTTTTCTCTCTCTCTCTCTCAGTTCGTTGGAAAACTCTGAAAGTGTTTTTAGCATATGATTTCAGAATCCTTAAAAAAGCATCAATAGTTCTCAAGTTATACAGAGATGCTAAAAAAATGGAGAAATGAGTATCGCTTCTACTTATTAATATACTTGTGATAGATAATGTATTCATCACATTCACTTGCATGTAGATATTAAGCTCTTCTAAAGACATACAGCAATTCGTCCAAGTTCTTGTGGTAATTATCCAAGGTTCTCTGCCCCGAGTTATGAGAACTTAGTTAAATGTGCTCCTGAGTCTGTCTATATTCCTAATGATAATTTCATTTCCCTCATTAAGCATTTGGGTTGCTCCCTTGAAATCCCCACATTGATAGTGTTTCTCTCATCTTTATGTGCTTTTCATGAAAGCATGAAAACTCCTCAAAGTCAAAGCAGTGGCTCTAAAATGCATCTGCTCCAGTTGACAGGTCTCCTAAACATCCAGGCTTCTGTGCCCCCAGCACAGAAGCAAATCCTGCACACC
>RJWJ010023294.1:0-26000 GCA_004363605.1 Indri indri
GAATGCGTTCCAACCCTCTCCAGGAGTATACAAGAGGTGCTATATCACCATTGTTTCTTAAAGCTGAATAGTACTCCATGGTATACATATACCACATTTTACTAATCCACTCATGTATTGATGGACACTTGGGCTGTTTCCACACCTTTGCAATTGTGAATTGCGCTGCTATAAACATTCGGGTGCAGGTGTCTTTTTCTTGTATTTATTAAATAATCAAATTTCTACAAAAAATTCTTTCTATAAAGAAAAAATCCAAATGACGTACTGATAAAATGTTTAAAAATGTAAGAAAGAAAAAATAACAAATTTATACAACTCTTACGGAGTGTAGAAAAATAAATAACCTTTCCTACTTTATGAGGTCAGAATAATTTTAATATCAGTATCTTACATGGACATTAAAAAAATTACAGACCAATATCTCTCATCAAAATATATACAAAGATCCAAAGGTCAACATTGGTAAATTAAATCCAGGAAATATAAAATGAATTTAATTATAGTAATTACTGATTGATTTAATATTAGAAAATAAATCAGCACAATTCACCACATTAACCAAATAAATGATAAAGATCATATGATCACCTCAATAGGTGTAGTAAAAGTATTTGATAAATCCAATATTCATATATTGTTTTAAAAAAAACTCAAAAGAGTAGTTATTATATAAAATGTCAATGCTTAGTGTATCTACAAAAACTACAATTAACTTATGTAATTACGAAATATTCAATGGTCTTTCCCTGAATTCAAGAACAAGACAAAGCTATGTACTACCCGATGTTCTTTTCAGCAGTGAACTGAAGGTCCTTTCCAGTGCAATAAGGCAAAAACTAACTGTGATTTTTCCAGATGTCATGATTTTATGTATAGAAAACCCCAAATAATAGATAAAGTAAGTAGTAGTATTAATAAGGGAATTTAGGCAGGTTACATCATATAAGGTGAATAAACAAAAGTCAATTGTAATTATATTATCAATAAACAATTAGAAAATAAATATGGAATAAAAATACCATTTACAATATCCTCAAAAGTATCAAATATCTAGGAATAAATCTAAAGAAATACATTCATTTTATTTACACTGAAAACAACAAAACACTGCTGAGAAGTTAAAGTGAACCTGTGTCAATGGAGGAATATTACATATTCATGGGTTGGAAAACAATATATTTAAGACAGTAATTGTCCCCATTAGAAATTATAGGTTCAATGCAATTCTAATTAAACCCCATGAAGTTTGTATGTATTTGTGTATGAGTGTAAATTGAAAATCTGTTTCTAAAATCTATGTGAAAATGAATGAAGCACAAGGAATTACACTAATGGGGGCAGTAATACCACTTTATTTGCCAGTGTTACATTTCAAGACCTGTAATGGATGCCTGAAACCACAGGTAATACATAACTCTGTATATACTATGTTTTTTCCTATACAAACATACCTATCATAAAGTTTAATTTATAAATTAGGCACAGTAAGAGATGAACAATAACTAATAATAAAATAGAACAATTATAACAGTGTATTGCAATAACAGTTATGTGAATGTGGTCTCTCAAAATATTTTATTGAACTCTGAACCATGGGTAACTGAAACCATGGTAAATGAAATCGTGGATAAGAGGGGCCTACTTATTGTATTAGTCTGCTCAGGCTGCCATAACAAAATACAACAGACTGGGGAGCTTAAATAACAGAAATGTATTGTGTCACAGTTTTGGAGTTCTGAAGTCCAAGATTGAGGTGTTGGCAGGATTAGTTTCTGATGAGTCTTCTTTTCCTGGCTTGGAGACAGCTGCTTTCTCACTGTGTCCTTTCCTTTCCGCATGAAGAGAGAGAGAGCACAAGAAAGAGATGTCTCTTCCTCTTCTTATAAGAATGCCAGTCCTAGCAGATTAGGGCCCCACATTTATGGCTTCACTACTTAGCCTTAATTACCTCCTTAAAGGCCTAACCTCCAAATATAGTGACATTGGGGGTTAGGACTTCAACACATGAATTTTGGGGGAAAACAATTCAGTCCGTAACAGATATCAAGAATTACTATAAAACTGCATAGATAAGAGAGTGTGTTACTGGAAAAAGATTGGAAAAGTTGGCTAATGGATGAGAATAGAGTCCAGAATCAGACCCACAAATATACAGACATTTTATTTACAAGAAAGAAATTAAGTGAAAGAAATGTTGATCGTCTCAATAAATGGTGCCAAGTCAATCGGATATTGATTTGCAAAAAAAAAATTTCTTTATAATATATCATATGCAAAAAGTATTTTAAGATAAATCACAGGTCTATTTGTGAAATGTAAACTAATAAAGCTTCTAGAAAATTAGAATATCTTCACAAACTTGGGATACACAGATTTCTTAAATAGGACAGAAAGGGCACTAACTACAAAAAACATATTGAACAATTGGATGCCATTAAACTTAACTTCTGTGTAACAAAAAATACCATTAAGTCATTTATAATACAAGCCATAGAGTGGGATAAGATATTTGCAGTATGTTTATATGACAAAGAAATAGTAATGAGAGCATATTTCTTAATCCTACAAATAAGAAAGGCAAAGACAATTTGATTTTTAAAAAATTGGGCCAAACACTTAACTAGGCAGTTCACACAAGAAGATTTCCAAATGGCTATTAAGTTGCTTAATTCTAGTCATGAGTAAAATACAAATTAAAACCATAATAAAATGCCACCATACCTCCACCACAGAGGCTAATATTTAAATTTTTAAAATACATTTAATACCAAGTCTTGGAAAGACTGTGGAGGCAATAAAATTCTCATACACTACCCATGGGAGTGTAAAGTGGCACAATTACTTTGGAAAGCTATTCAACATCGTGTACTGAATTTCGACATAAATATACGTACGATATATACTATCATACAGAAATTCCACACTACCTAACAGAAATTAGTATTTTAACCACCAAAAAATATACAAAAATATTAAGAAATTAAGCCCTATAAATAGCTAAAAGCTTTGGAAACAACCCAAACTTTCATAAGTAGTAGAAAGAATAAATTTTTATAAATTTATGCAATGGAATACAACACAGTAATGGAAAATAATAAACTATTGTTATATGCTACAGAATAAATGAATCTCAGTGACCTAAGTTTGAAGAAAAGAAACCAGGCACAAAAGAATTACTGCTGTATGATTCCATTTATTTGAAGTTCAAGAATAAGCAAAACTACTCTGTGATTCTAGAGGTCAGAATAATGGTTACCTTTGAGAGAGAATTGACTGGGAGGACACATGAGAGAGCCTTGTGTTATGGACACACTACTCCAAAATATGGCACCTTGGCATTTGAGGGAACAGCACAAGTGGGAAGGTCACTCTCACCTTATTTTTGCCTTTCTACTATGGAGCAAGCCATAAAAAATTATGTGACTTTCCTCTAAAGTAGGATAAGACGCTCATTCCCAAGGGGTCCTACCTATATCTGGAGGAAAGGAATGTCACCTAGAGAGGCCAAGAAAAATCTAAACAAACAGGCATGCTAGGTTCCCCTGGTTTATTACCATTACATCTTACCTTTTGGCCTTCAATCATACTTCTGTAAGATTGTCCGTAAAATGCATAGGTTTCCCAGTTTCTTTGAGTCTTTATTTCTGAAGGCTCCTGTGTCATATAAAAACTTATATTTAATAAATTTGTATGCTTTTCTCTTGTCAATCTGTTTTTTGTACACAGGTCTTCAGCCATGAACCTTGCAATGGGTGAAAAAATGATACTATTGTTTCTCCCCTACAGTGGAAATACTCTTTGTTTTAATCCAGGTAGAGGTAATATAATTATACACTCAAATAAAAATTAATTGAGCTGTGCTCTTAAGAGCACCAGACTTTACTCTGAAGTCAACTCAAAAAGTAGGAGAAAAATTAAAAATAAACATCCATTTGAAGTCATTTGAGTGCTACCTAGGGAAGTAACAAGTTATCAAACATTATCTCAGTGCTAAAGAAAAACCAGAAAAAAGAGCTTGGGATTTGTGCCAAATTTTTTTCAAAGAGGCTACTAAGTGGTCGAGAAGCAGAACAGAATTTGCCAGTATTTCAGGTTTAGAGAAATAAAAATTGTAATTGGAGTTTAGCACCTGCCAGGGAATAAAGGCCCTGTAAAACCCACCAGGATTTGAATTGCACTACTGAAGGGTTACATTCTAAATGTAAATGTGAATCAGAAATAGATTGGTGTAACTAGGTCTGAAGTTTGGCTTCAAATCACTTATTTTCTGAAATTAGATTAGGGTGATATGGAATTTGCTAATATCTTAAGCCACTTGCCAGAAAAAAAAAAAACCATAAATCCTTTCTGAATGAAGATAAAATGATAAGGCCTCAAATTATTTTGACAATTTGTCGTGTACAATCTTCAGCATTCAATATAATAAGTAGACACATTAGGAAAAAGGAACAAATTTAAAAAGAGAGAGAGAGAAAGACACACACAATAGATAATGAAACAGATTTAAAGAGGAAAAAGTTTAAAAAATGTACTATATAGTAGGAAGGTCTAACATAAATTTAATTTTACCCCACAAAAAAAAGAAGACAATGGAAGAGCAAAAAATAATATTTGATGAAATAATAGCTGGCAGTATTCCAAAACTGGCAAAAGACATCAAGCCACAAGTTGACAACGTCCAACAAACACAAAAGAGGATAACAAAACCATAAAAATGATAAAAATCAAAGAAAAAGAGAAAATATTAAAAGTACCTAGAGAAAAAGGCAAATTATTTTTGAAGGAACAAAGTAAGACTGACACACACTAATGTGTTATAAAATAATTTAACATTGGCAAATAATCTTTCAAATACTAGAATGACAGTCGAAAGATCTGAATTGCACTCTTGGCTCTACCTCTAAATAACTACACAAGCAGCACTCAGTTTTCTCCTCTATAAATGGAAGCCCAGTATTTCATCCTTTAAAAATATGTGAGTGTAAGATGAGAAAAACACTGCTGGAAAGTAATTGGTTTTTGGATGATGAGGAAGGGGGACTAGGATCTTTAGTTTCCCCAAATGTTAACAAATGTAGAAAGTGTGATGCAGCTGCTAAATAAACAAATGAACTATTAATAATAAGCTACTAGACTTCATTAAAAAAACAAGGACTAAATAAAAGGATGTAATAGTCTCTCTCAGCACATCAGGCATTTCCAGTTCTTTTTTCTTTATTTTTTTTTATTTGAGGATATTATGGGGGTACAAACATTTTGGTTACAAGTAATGACCTTGCCTGACCCAAGCCAGGGCTAGAGGCATGCCCTTCCCCCATACAGTACGCACCACAAACATTAGTTGTGAGTTTACCCACCCCTATCCCCCCAACACCCAATGAATATTACTACCCTATGAGCACCTTAGTGTTGATCAGTTAGTACCAATTTGATGGCAACTACATGTGGTGCTTATTTTTCCATTCTTGTGATACCTTGCTTCAAAGGATGGGCTCAAGCTCTATTCAGGATAATATAAGAGGTGCTAGATCACCATTGTTTTTTGTAATTGAGTAATATTCCATAGTATACATATACCACATTTTATTAATCCACTCATGGACTGAAGGGCACTTGGGTTGTTTCCACATCCTTGCAATAGTGAACTGTGCTGCCATAAACATTCGAGTGAAAATGTTTTTATTATAGAACGCCTTTTGTTTCTTTCGGTAGATGCCTAGTAGTGGGATTGCTGGATCAAATGGTATTTCTATTTTCAGCTCTTTGAGGTAACTCCAAATTATTCTCCACAGGGGTTGTACTAATTTGCAGTCCCACCAGCAGTGTAAGAGTGTTCCTATCTCTCCACATCCACACCAGCATTTGTTGTTTTGGGACTTTTTGATAAAGGCCATTCTCACTGGAATTAGGTGACATCTCATTGTGGTTTTGATTTGCATTTTGCTAATGATTAGAGATGTTAAGCCTTTTTTGTATGTTTGCTGGCCATTATTCTGTCTTCTTTTGAAAAGTTTCTGTTCATATCCTTTGCTCATATATTGATGGGGTTGTTTGATTTTTCTTGCTGATTTTTTTTTGAGTTCTATATAGATTCTTGTTATCAGCCCTTTATTGGATGTGTAGAAAGCAAATATTTTATCCAATTCTGTAGGTTGTCTATTTGCTCTACTGATAGTTTCCTTGGTTCTGCAGAAGCTTTTTAATTTGATCAGGTCCCATTTATTTACTTTTGCTGCTGCTGTGATTGCTTTTGCTGATGATATGATGTTATATCTAGAAAACCCCAAGGATTCAACCAAGAGACTCTTGGAATTGATAAATGAATTCAGTAAAGTCTCAGGATACAAAATCAATTCACACAAATCAGTGGCATTCATATATACCAATAACAGTCAAGCCAAAAATCAAATAAAAAACACGGCACCTTTCACAATAGCTTCAAAGAAAATGAAATATCTAGGAATATATTTAATGAAAGAGATGAGAGTCATATATAGAGAGAACTGTGAAATGCTAAGAAAAGAAATTGTAGAGGATGGAAACAGATGGAAAAATCTACCATGCTCATGGATTGGCAGAGTCAATATTATTAAAATGTCCATACTACCTAAAGTGATCTACGGAATTAATGCAATCCCTATCAAAGTGCCATAATCATTCTTTACAGATCTAGAAAAAATAATTCTGCACTTTGTATAAAACCAGAGAAGATCTTGTATAGCCAAAGCAATCTTAAGCAAAAAGAACAAACTGGGAGGTATCAGTCTACCAGACTTCAAGCTTTACTACAAGGCTATAGTAACCAAAGCAGCATGGCCCTGGCACAAGAACAGAGATATAGACCTTTGGAATAGGACTGAGAACCCAGATATGAAACCATCCGCATATTGTCATCTAATCTTTGACAAAGCAGACAGAAATATACACTTGGGAAAAGAATATCTTTTCAACAATTGGTGCTGGGAAAACTAGATAACAACATGCAGAAGACTGAAACTGAATCCCCACCTCTCACATCTTACAAAAATTAACTCACCATGGAGAACAGACTTAAACCTTAGGCATGAAGCCTTAAGAATCCTAGAAGAAAATGTTGGGAAGACTCTTGTAGACATCCACCTAAGCAAAGAATTCATGAAGAAGTCCCCCAAAGCAATCACAGCAGCAGCATTTCCAGTTCTGAGTACTACTCCTTCTTAAGGATATTGCAGAGCTAGAGCAAGAGTTATGAGGAGCAGCATAAGGTGGATTTTCAAAAATACCTCAAAGTAGCAATGAAGATCACATGAGATTTTTACCTTGTAGAAGGATGTATTTGGGATAGAGATGGGTTTAGGATGCAATTATTATTTGTGAGGATTCGACAGCCTGTCAAGTGAAGATAAAATCAATAATTATTTTGCATTGTTTCAGAAGGCAGAATAAAATGGAAGGTATAAGAAAGTAAATAAATACAGATACATTTAATTCAAATCTTAGCCCCTTTCTTTACTCACTGTGTGACCTGAGATGTGCTAATCAGGATTCTCTAGATAAACAGAACCAATAGGCCGTATATATATATGTATACAGTCTGCAATCCGCAGAGTTGTTGTCCCAGTTCTAGTCTTAAGAGAAACTACTATAGAAACAGAAAGAACTGATGTCCCAGTTTGAATGTTGTCAGGCAGGAGAATTTTATGTTATTCTGAGAAGGATCAGATTTTGGTTTTAATTAGGCAAATGGACAAATTGGACAAATCTCACCCACATTATAAAGGGAAATTTGCTTTACTCAGTCTACCAATTTAAATGTGAATCTCCCCCAAAAATGCCCTCATAGAAATACACAGAATGTTTGATCAAATATCTGAGCACCTAGTGGCCCAGTCATGTTGACACATAAAATAAACCATGATGTGGAAAGTTGCTAAACTTCTCTCTGTGTTTGTTTCCTCATCTATAAAATGTAGCTAATTATAGTACCTACCTCAGTGATTCATTGTGAAAATTGAATGGTAAAATACCTAAAATAGCACTTCAAAAAAATCCCTGGACATAGTAATTCTTAATAAGTAGTCGGTAGGATTGTTTTTCATGTTCACTATATAAAGCTATAAGATAATTACAATAATTTTGTATGATATGATAAAAGACTATAAGTCAGAAGGCAGCTGCACTTTGACCCATTTCCAAATAAGAGCAGAAAACCAAAGCTTATCCTTACCCTTTATAATATCTGACATATAGCAACCTAAGCATTTGCTAAATGATTGACAATTTGTATAACTGTATATTAATAGTATTTGATTAGTTTATGAAATTATATTTGATAAAATTTTTGAAAGACTTGAGTTTTGATGTTACTACAAAGCAAACACAATTAGGTTATTACCATGTAATTATAGAAGATTCTGTCTAAACCAAGACAAAGCTTTTGAATCAATAAGAGGTTAGATTTCAGAATAATTTAAAATAAATGCATTTTTATCACATTGAAGTGCAGAAAATAATGTTAAATAACAAAAATATCATCAAAAAGGAGTTTTGTCAAGTTTTCTTGAATGGAGAGGCAAAAGTCATATGTAATCACCAGTAGAACTTTTGCTATAAATGATTAAAGTTCTAAATTCTTGAATAACAGCAAATTCTCTTCAGTAAGTTAAATAATTTTCCCTTGGTATTTTCTCAAATTTGCTTAGCAAAATTTTTCTTCATAACAGGTACAAAGATAAAATTCAGGTAATCATGGTTTGTAGTATTTTTAATCACTGAAGTATATTAAAGATACTTTAATGCATGAAAGAACAAATCTTAGATAAATATGGGATGTTAAAGAAATTATTTTTGTACTCAAAGGGTGATGCTTCCAAGTATATCACCTCGAGTGAGAATTTGTAACAGGTATTCTTCATTCAGTTATTTTTTTCTTTCATTTAAAAAACCTACTTGCATGTTAATATTTTATGGCATTGATTGTACCATTTTAATGCTATACTGTATGTATGTCATCATGAGAAGTATAAACATTGAATGAATTAGATGCGTAAGAAGGCCTCATTATGTGTAAATTGAAGCATATCACAAATTGTCAAACCTAATTTACTACTAGATTTATGTCAGATTTTCATTTGATACCAAATACTTTGTCTTTAGAAGTTCAAGGAAACACAGCCATATTCCACTTTGAGAATGTTTCCTGACTCACCATGGATATATATGTGAATCTGCTATTTCCCCCTTTGTGAAGCAAAAATAGAAAACTACGTACACCTACTTATTTTAAATGACCCTCCCCACCCCTGCCCAAGAAAAGCAGGCTGGAAAAGAATATAAGACCTTTAATAACCAATCTGCCAATTGGCAAGACTTTGTTGGAGGCGGGGTTCTGCTATCACATTATGTCTCAAGATAATTTTAACAAACATATGTTAGAAGGCCATGGTCCCAGGGTCCCATAAAGTTTGATATTCTGAAATTTTACAGGGTCATAGCAACTCCCATGCTGCTGTAAAGTATTGTTCACATAAAGAATATTGTCACAGACCTGTAAAACACTTTATTTACATTTAATTACCTTCATGGAAACCTCAATTAGTGTTTTCAAACTACAAAGGCTACTATAGAAGTGTACGGAGCATCTCTGGAACTCTCTTAATGGTTTCTATGGAAGAAAGGAGGAGATTTTCCTCCCTTTGTCCTACTCCCAGTCTAACTTTAATCACAGTTGTTCTATTTTTTTCCTTGTTTATATATTATGCTTCTAGGTGATATGAAACAATAAAATTGTTCATGACACTTGTTTAAAAATAGTAAGGCCGACTTTATTCAGAGGGACTATTGCAGTAAGTATAGTGACTACCACAATGAGGTTTAGCAGTAGAGGAGAGAGATTGGGCTCACCTCTTATTACAACAAAGAAAAGTGGGGATTTGTACGCAGGATCGGGGTGTGGGTTTATGGATAAAAAATTACTAAGAAGAAATATCAGGGGTAAGGGCAGATTCTAGCTAAATCAACTTAACAGGATCCTTGCTGAAGGCAGGCCATGATGATCAGACATCATGGTGGAGGATGAGGAAGCTGAGCAAATATCAAGGGTGATCAGATATTGAGGGTGGGAGATTCTGGCTAAACTGACTTAACAGGATTCTTGCTAAAATTGGACAATACAGGGATGAACAAGGAAGCCCAAAAGTCAGGGCCTGGTTGAAAGAGAGTTCAGAGGAGCCTGACTGGAGTTTTGTCAAGAAGAGAACACTGCCAGTGAGAATTTTTCTGAAGCAATAACATATGAAAAGGAGAGCTGATAATAAAACCAATCAAGAACAGGAAGATGCCCTTGGCTTCTTGTGTGCAGGGTTCAGGAAGTTAGGAGTTACTTTTGTGAAGGAAACCCATTAGGCTTTCAAAATGACAACAACATCATTTAATAGTATCCAATACTCTTTCTGGTTGTGCAACAGAGAGGATAATTGTGAAGAATAGTAACATTTGATGAGTGAAATAAAATTCCCAATCTTGCCTCCCTTCTTAAACAATATTATGCTTTGTAGATATGCAACTTTTACAATGTTTAAATGTTTTCATAAATACAAATACATTTTTAGAGCCCCAAAGGAATCTTTTGGTTTTTTTTAAATAACAGTGATTACTGAGAAATAGAAAAAAAATCATGAAATTACAGATAACAGATCTATAAAGAAACATTTCAGACCATGATAATGTAGCTCACCCCCCTAATTTTAATGTGAGAAAGCAGGACACAGGAGATTGACTCGTCCAGCTTCACAAGGTTTTCTGGCTCCTGGTTCAGTGCTCTTTCTTTTATGTCACCCTGCTGCCAAATTCTAAACTTTTAGATATTTTTAAACCATTTGTATTGAGAGTTCCTCAATTCAGAACATACAGACATAATCTCTTTTAAAAGAACTCTAACATTGGAAATCTACATGTTACAGGAGACCAGACTGGTCATGAAATATGACTACAGGAGACCGGAATATATCACCCCAAAATATTTTTTGGCATAAAGATTATTTTGTGCTGATAATTTCGAGAAACAGCAGAGACAGAAGAAAGTCTAAAAACACAGAAGCTACACTTCTGTAAGGGAAAAACACATTTATAAAGCAAATCTCCACTTGTAAGGGTCTCTCTCTCTCTCTCTCTCTCTCTCTCTCTCTCTCTCTCTCTCTCTCTCTCTCTCTCTCTCTCTCTCTCTCTCTCCACACACACCCCCTTTCCAGGAAGGAAAGGATGACTCTAAATCACAATAGAATCTTATCAATTGAAAAAGCACAGACTTAAATCTACAATACAATCCTTACCCTTGTTTACTATACTTTTATTGGTCATAGTCCCATAACTGGCCTCTCTCACATCTTTCTTTGTTTTTAGCTGAAGACAACATTTAAACACGAATTCTAAGCCACCTCTTTGAGAGTTACTCTTTCCCTGAGTTTTCTCCCATGTATACATGAGATATATATGTTAGTAAACATCTCTATTTTTCTCTGATTAATCTGTCTTTTGTTACTGGGGCCCCTGCTGAGAACTTTTAGGAATATTTAAGAAAAATTATGATTAAGACAGGAAACATGAAACAGGATTCTTTGACATTCCTGCTCTTTCTCTTAAAGAACAACACTTTTTATCTATGCCATATTATGTAGAAAATTTCAACCAGCATTGAAATTATTGTATTACATAGCTATAACTCTAGTTTGAAAATAGTCATTGATTATCAGATATTCCTGATCTGACCAGAGTCAGCTTTTCATCTCCAGGGTTAGGAAGGAGTCAATGATTGGAAAATTGGCTACATATGTTGTCATAAGTAAGGTCATATACATAGCAGAAAAGAAAATGGCAATTTTCTTTCCCAAAGAGAAATGACTATTTCCGTCAATAATAGATCCTATATTTTCTAACTGGCCTCAACCAACCATTGTATCTCTAGCTTTTCTCACAAGCTATTATTGTTCTAGAACAACAAGAACATCTAGAAATGTAATTGCTTGTGACATTACTGAAGTATGAATGAAGTTGAACCTTTTGTATACTTGTTTAAATGATAAGAGCTATCAAAAAAAGAAAAAAAAAACCCACAGTGTTCTAACAAAGACCCTTTTAGGAAACATGAAAAGCTTATTTCATTTTAATAATATGTTACTGATTAATCCTGAAACACTATTTTGGAATTCAGAGTGTTAATGTGAACCTTTTTTTTTAGCATAATTGTTCAATTACTAAATACACGTCAATTTTAGCATGTCTGTGTTGGTTTGAAAGTTACAGGGATGCTAGCTTTGGTCTATTATTTTTGTCATTGTAAACTTTGGTGTTGCATGGTTTCTATTTTGTATTTGAAATGTTATACACAAACTGGATTATAGAAAATTAAAGAAAATGGCTTTGGAAATATATTAGCAGGTTGCTGGATAAAGCTTAGCTATTAGAAAATCTATTTTGAGGAAGGAAAGAGGAGAACATTATATTATGCTCTGACATAAAAATCCATAATTGTATTTTACTTGTACATCTGAGACAAGTTATATAATTATATTGTTTTTTTTATTTGGAATTTCACTGTTTAAAGTTTACAGGCACCAACATTTAATTTGATGATATTTTTTAATGTTGAGAAAAATTCTCAAGATTTTTGGAACGCTGAAAATAAAATGAGTGAAGTGTTTAAAAAGCTTCCCTGCATTCAAATATGGAGGTATGAAATGACTCCTCAAAATATAATTGAATGTTACTATTTCTTAAATTGAAATATTTCGATAGACAAGCAACATATTCAATTAGATTTATTTTATCTTGATCTATATTTATTGGCATTGAGGCATTTTAGGACATTTTTGCATTTCCTCAGAATCAGAATTCAAATATGTGTACGTTTATCACATGGAGCAATTCTCCAGGTAAAGTTACAATACTCTAAACCTAATTGTATATGCAGCTAAGGTTAGCTCTTCTCTCTTATGTGCTCTCTATCTCAATTATAATGGAAGAATTCTATTTTAAATTTAGAACAATATAGATTAGAAATTGAAAAGAAAACATTACTTGTAAGACAGATCCTAGCATCACTGGAGGGTTGACTAATATATTACTGAGTCTTCAGAAATCTCAGGTCTATTTCCTATAAGAGCGTGCCACACACCCAACAAAATTTCCACTCTTGGAAAGTTCTTCAGTTTAGGGAATCAAATTTAAGTTAGTATGTTAATATTGTTTGATATCCTATTTTATTTTATTTGATTGGTTGACCCAAAATAAGCTGTAAGTGACAACCCTTGCAAAGTACCTACAGTTGGGGCCTACAGGCTGTCAGGACGGTGTCAATCCATATGGAAGAGTACCAACAGGAAATTAAGAGCCTGTTCCCCTTCATTTCTCATACTGATGAGAAATTAGGGTAATGCAGTACAGCACTAAATTCCTCTTGTTGCTGAGGTTTTTGACTTCTTGTTGCATTAGAGCCCTGTTTTGTGCTTTGTATTCTCCTGCCTCCATCCTGTAACCTACATCATTCTTAATTTTCAGGTGTGCTCAGGTGAATGAGGTAGGTTGAGAGCAAGGTGTTTGTGTTTTCAAGGCTGTTTTCAGAGAAACTGACAAGACATTTTGTAACATTTACCATGAATTTAATAGCACTTTAAAATTACATTGTAAGCCATAGCATTTGTATGATTTAGGACAAAAAAAAAAGTGTGTATTTTTGCTCGTGTGAGTATTACATTGATTCAGTCTATAAAAATGCCTCTTTCACTTGCAAATCTGTGTCTCCTTTATAGGTCCATATCTCATAGGCTGTGCCCCTCTGTGAATTCGCTGCTTTAGGGTATACTTGGCCCATCTGCAAAATTAGGCTTACACATCGAGGATATATCTAGATAGGATAGGAACAAAACAAAACAGTTTAATGCAACAAAACCATACATCGATAATTGAGATTAGTTGTCTTAATCCACTAACTGGTTTATTTAAAATGATCGTCAGGACAACATGACAATTTTTTTTCTAATATCAGTTCTTGAGGAAGATGGAACACACACACACACACACACATGTCTAATATTAATTTTTGTGACAATATGGCAGCATGGGAAAGTTCTCATTCCTGCAGGAAAGAAATATATAATTTTAAATAAACAATTTTTATATTTGAAAATAGAGAAATTAACACACACAGAAGCACATGTACCCCATATACACACGCATATCCAATGACCATTTCTTGAAGTTAGTCTCAGGATGAATGGGGAACAAATTTTTTTTCCTATATGACTTAAGGCCTTTAATCACCTACTGCTTTCTCAACAGTCAGGGAACATATTTATAGTTATTGGAAGATAATGCAATCAAATTAGTCCATTTCAGTGAGAATTCTTATTTGTCTAAAAACAGTAGCAGAAGGACTCAAGGAAAAGTCACTGGAAACTCATGACTCTTCCATTTATGTTAATAGATGTTGTGGCATTTTTGCAAGCCTGCTCTCAAAAATGTAAAAATTTTCTTTGGAATCCATGTGATGTTAATTTATCATCATATAGAAATTCTTAATTTATGACAAGTAAGTGAAATTCATCAGGTTCTCTGACTGGAATACATGGATTCACCTCCGTTCTCATTGATTTTTTTGTTTTAATTAAAAATATGAAGGAAAGCTTGTCTATTCTTAGATTTCCTAGAAGATAACTGAATTTCATAGAACTATACAAATTCTTTCTCATTAAAATAATGTTTATTTACATCAAAATATATTATTTACATACATTGAAATGAAATTCCTCTAGTGTGTTAAAATAAATGACCTAGAAGAAAGATTTCTTTCTGGAGAGTACAGTGAATTTAACATTCCCTTGTATAAATCTTCTGAGATATAAATTCAAATAAGATAGTATAATATTGTGTTAAGGATCTTTGAAATGTATCATAAATGTTTTATAGCTTAATAATCTTTGATGATGATTTTGGACATTATAAGGAAATTCATGAACATTTCTATAAAATTCTTCAATTCGGACACTGTTGTAGACTTAAAGCATCAAAGATAACTTTTCTAGTACACACAATTTAACTCCTATGTTGCAGTTTATTCGGCATATATAACTTAGATATACAATTTTAAATTAGAAAAGTGAGATGCTGGAATCTTAAAATGTGTATATATACGTATATGCATATGTATGTATATCTGTATCTCTCTCTACATATATATAAAATTAGCAATGAAAAAAAGTATATTACCACAAACACTGAAGATATTCACACATTATATATGTTAATATAATTTACACTACTAGGCTAACATATTAGAAAATTTAGAGAAAATGGAAAAACATATTTAGAAAATATAAATTATCATATTTTATCCAAGGAAAAATAGAAAACATGAACAAATCTATGACTATGGAAGAAATGGGAAAAATTATCAAAGAATTACTACATTAAAAATGCCAATCTTAGGAAATATGATACATAAGTTCTTTCAAAGAATAGATTATTTTCATTCTATATAAACTCTCTTAGTGAATGCAGAATTATGAAAACTTTCCAATTCATTTCATATGACTATAATAATCCTACAAAATATTTGAAGTATAGTACAAAAAACAACAGATTAATTGATGTGTGATGAAATATATTACGTTTTAAATTAAAATATTTCAAAACCAAATTTAGAAAGACATTAAAGGATTAACACCATGACCAAGAAGGGATGCTTTTAAGAATTTAAACATGATTTAATATTAAGCTATCAATATAACATATATGATAAATATATTATTCATATAAAAATACGTTCATGCACAGTAGGTATTTCATACAATTCAACAAATACACCTTCCTGACAATTGCAGGTAAATTAGGAATTGATGGATGCTTCAAGATAAATCAGATCAAATCACTCCAGTGCTCAAAACTCTGATCGATATATATACACACACACACACACACACACACACACACACATATATAAGACTGCGTTAACTTGAGGCCTATGTATTTAAAATTTATAGCTAGCATCATGCCTAATAATGAAAGCTCATAAAAAAGTGTTCACCAAAGCATGTTCAACATTTCTCAGAATGCAAAAAATCCCATGAGAGGAACTGCACCTTTCCTTTTACTAGACATCATCACATTAGCATGTGATGTCTGGATCTCCCACGGCTATCTTGCAACCACAAGGGGAGATACCATTTGTACACTGAAGATGGCAGAGCAAAAACAGTGGGAAAAAAATCTGGTTATTGCCAACATTCTTGAGCTGCTAATTTAAATTTGAGACCATTCTAATTTTGGACTTCTTATATGAGCTAATAAATCTCTTAATAATGAGATTACTTTTAATGGGCCTTCCTTTATTTCTGGCTGACGGTATTCTATCAGACACATATGCGTTATTACATTATCCCTTATAGAAACCCTGAGAAGCAGTTGTTAACACCACTGCACAAACAGTAAATTCAGGATTTGAGGGGATACTAATTTGCCTCAAGTCACACAGCTCATAATTTGTATAACCAGGGTTCAAACCCAGGTCTTCTGAACTCTAAATTTTAAGCTCTTGGTCGTTATAACAGTCTGTCTTCTTTTTGTAATGGTGAATACGAGCCTCCAGATATTATCATAATTTATTTAACCGATATACTGTCATTTGATCTATACATTGTTTTTATAAATAATATAATGATGAATATCATCATTCATGAATCGTTCTTTCTTTCTTTTTTTTTTTTTTTTTGAGACAGAGTCTTGCTCTGTGGCCTGAGCTAGAGTATTGTGGCGTCAGCCTAGCTCACAGCAACCTCAAACCCCTGGGCTCAAGGGATCCTCCTGCCTCAGCCTCCTGAGTAGCTGGGACTACAAGCCCGTGCCACAACGCCCTGCTAATTTTTTTCTATTTTTGGTAGAGAAGGGTCTCACTCTTGCTCAGGCTGGTCTCGAACTCCTGTGGTCAAGCTATCCTCCTGCCTCTGCCTCCCAGAGTGCTAGAATTACAGGCATGAGCCACCGCGCCCAGACTTCATGAATCTTTTAATGTAATTTTTCATTAGAAATAAGTACTAGATATAGAATTGCTAGGTCATTTTGTCTATGAATACTCTAAATTTGATAATATTCTCAAGTAACTCCTACTTTTTGTTCTCCAACTGCTAAAACAATTTCTCTCCATTCACTGTATATGCCATTAAGGCTAAGGGCTTGGGTCAAAAGGAGGAAGGGAGACATAAAAGATGCCTTAGTCATGCAGGTGAGAGAAAAGCCCTCACTCTTTGGCAAAGTGCATTTCGGGAATGAGAAATGCCAGAAGGCGATTGTTAAAAATTAAGGAGATTACTGAAATCAGCAGGGAAACATTTTCCTTGCTCCCTTTTCAGGACTCTGGAAAGGAACTTCTTTACAAGTTGCCCTTTCATAGGGGTAACTGTATCAACATAAAAGATAACAAGGACAGAGCCTGGATTTATGTTCTTATACTGCCTTAGCTACATGTAATAGGAAAGAGAGACACATAAAATTTTGCATACCCAAAGGCATGGTTTAGCTCTGGTTGTCGAGCCAGCCAGATGACAGCAATGATGAAGTAACTTTAAAAAACTTCTGAGCTGCAAACCGAATGGGAGGCACAAGCAGGCTGCTGGAGATTCCCAAAACCACCAGGGTTAAAGTATAGCCAAGTCATGAGAAAGAACTGCAGGATTCCACCTAAGTCAAGAGAAAACAGATTGTGAGTTATACCAGCAGTAGAATCCAGCTTTGGAAAGCATCAGAACACCCAACAACAGGACTAGACAAACCACACTTCAACCAATAACCAAAAGTACTCATCAGATGCCTAGCTAAAGGTGGCCTGTACCAAAGAGCCACAAGGTCATGTAAGCCTTCTGTATTGGTCATCTTGACAAGAAGGGGAATTGGGAAGAAATCTGAAAGGTTTGGTAAGACAAAAGGCTAATATCCAAAGAGACTTAAAAATTTTGGATCAAAATGAGTATACTGTTTCAGAATAAATTGAGTTTTTATTCTCCTTCCTAGCTAGCAGAGGTGAATTTGGGATGAGTGCTTTAAAGGGAACACCAGGATCAGCTAAGCAAATAATATAGAGCGACTAAATGTATAAACTGACTATAATATGTTTTAACGCTCTCAATACTTATTGTTAAAATGATCATCCAGGAAAGAAGATCTAATTTATGTTAATACTTGCAATGTCCAATTTAGGTTATTAGGTATGGAATGTCTGATTTCCTTAAGTACTAAGTTTAACAGTTGATGTCTGACATTTCACTTGGACACTTCTTGTTTTATTTACCTTTTTTATTATGAAGGTACATCCTCATTCTTTCAAATACATGTTTTGGCTTGTGATTATCTTTCAAAATATTTTTTAGAGCAATTTTGGTGAAACTATGGATAAGTCAAAAACTCATGTTATTTTTGAATATGAGTTCCATCATGGAACAAATGCAGCACACGCAGCTCAAAATATCAACAAAGTGTTTGGGAAGGATGTGGCTCATGAATGCCTCGATGGTTTGAGAAATTGCATTCTGGTGATTTTAATCTTGAAAATGAGCCATGTGTGTGACATGAGACCAAGGTGGATAGTGATGAACTGAAAGCTGTAGTGGGAGTGAATCCATGTCACCCTATGGGTGAATCAGCAGCAAGGTTTGACATTACTATTCCAACAATATTGGACCATCTGAAAGAAAATTGGCAAGGTAAAAAAGCTGGATAGATGGATTCCATATGAATTAAGTGAGAGTCAGAAGAGAAATCGTCTCAAAGCTTTCCTTTCTTTGCTGTCACAACATAAAGGTGAACCATTTCTACACCATATTGTTATGTGGGGTGAGAAATGGATTCTTTTTGACAATCACAAGCATTCACCACAGTGGTTGGATGAAGATGAACTGCCACAACATAGTCCAAAACTGAATATTCATCAAAAAAAGCTAATGGTGTCTGTTTGGTGGTCCAGCGCTGGTATTATCCACTATGACTTCATGAAACCTGGTGAAACAATTACAGCAGATGTCTACTGCAACCAGTTGGATGAAATGGTAAGTATGCTTGTGATCAAGAAGCCCAGATTGGTCAATAAAGACAGGCCAATACTCTTGCAAGACAATGATCGACCACATGTCACAAAAAACGACACTGCTCAAACTATAGAAGCCGGATATAAAAGGAACATTTCGGTATTGCCAGTGAGAAAGAAAGTGTGGAACAGAGAAGGGGGATGTGAATATGTTAACTAACATCATCTAGCATAGTTTTAAAAGAATTTAGCAGAGTACTTGATTCACAGTAAAAAGTAAAAAATTAAAAAGTTAAACAAGTGAAAAAATTGTTATTACTGATAATTCAAATAAAATAAAGTTTTAGAAAAATAGTGAAACGGGAGAGTTCTCTCATTTTATTTTTCTAGAAAGTAGTTTATAAACTATATGATTACAATCTTGTTTTAAGATTATTGAATAAATATACAAACATATAATATGTATAAGAGAGAAGGAAGAAGAGAAGAAGGGAGAGATATACACACACTGGAAATATAAAGGAAAAAAGTATAACAGTGAGTATCTTTGAAGATTGATAACTGGAATTGCAGGTGATTTTTATGAACATTTCAAATGATCCACAGCTTTTGTTATCAAAATAGTTATCTAAATTTAACAATAAATATAGAGAAAATCAAAAAGATAATTTTATTTAATTTTATATTTTATTCATATTAATTATACTCTTTATTGTCATTGAGTAAGGTCATTAATTCATTAGCATGCCACTGATCATTTGGAGATTAATTAATTGTCGCCAAGCTCATCATTAAATGAATTGCTTCTCTGGGAGAATCCATGTGTACTTTGGAAATGTTTTATTTATAATGCACATGACTCATTCACCTACGATGTTGTATTACCATGCCTCAAACTTAGTCTGATTATGCTTCTGTTATATGCCATATACATTTGAACATTCTCACAATCAAATGACATAAAGATCTGTAATAGGCCAAATAATGCCCACCCCACCCCTGCACAAAAATGATACTCACATTCTAAACTATAAGCATTTTACCTTACATGGCAAAAGGAGATTTGCAAATGTGTTTAAGTATCTTCAGGCGGGGAATTTTTCTGGATTACTCAGGTGAGGCCAATGTAATCACAGGGTCCTTATAAAAGAGAAGCAGGAGGGTCAGAGTCAGAGAAGGAAATGTGACAACAGAAACAGAACACAGAGTGATGTAGCCACAAGGCAAAGAATGCAGGCAGCCTTTGGAAGCTGGAAAAGGCAACAAACAGATTCCTTCCTAGAGTTTCCAGAAGGAACACAGTGCTGCAGACAACTTGGTTTATTCCTTTACAATCCATTTTGGACTTCTGACCTCCAGAACTATCCAATAATATATTTGTGTTGTTTTAAACCACTAAGTGGTAATTTGTTATAGCAGCAATAAGATATTAATACCTTTCTACACTTTTGTATATTTCGTTTTTACTCAAGTTTGTAGATGACAGAGCAAAGTATTTTTATATCTCTCTCCATCACAGAGATAAAGTAACATATGTGTTTTCTTCTTAGAATAGATTTTTCTTATTCTGACTGATAAATAATTTTCTGTCCTGATGGTCACAATTTAAAAAGTGCTAGCCTTGGTCAAGTGAGTGAACATTCTTGGAACAGTTTTCAAATCAATTTCTGAGTCTGTTCTATTTCCCATATGAGAAGTTGTTTTTCTTAATACTTATATTACTATAGGTGTGCAAAATAACATGCCCTAGAAGCAGCATTATTTTTCTAAAAATAATTAATCCAACTCATAAGAAATGTATAATTGTGAATGGCTGAATTTCCAAGGTATTCAATATCCTATCTCTATGATATAGGTTAGTACAGAAATATTTTTTTTAAAAACAGGCTGGGCCAATATGTATTTTGGCAATTGCTCTATGCCTCAGAAAATTGTTAAGGAAAAAAATAAAGGTCGTATACATAAAATCTTTTCAAAGGAGAATGCTGTTGCTATTATAATTTACTATCATTATAAATAAGGACCTTTTTTCAAATTAAATGACCTGAAGGTCTCTATATTACATACAGTTTCATTTCTGATGTGATTTTTTTTATTTCATGATATTATGGGGGTACCAATATTTTTGTTACATGTTATGACTATTTTAATGAAAACAAAAACAGAAAAGCATTTAAAATTAAAAGAATTTTCTATTCTAAGTGGAATATGTTTTCAGGCTTTCTTTTTGTTTAAATATTGATATTAGAGGAATTGGTAGAGAAGTGCTTTTTGAAGTCCTACTACATGAACTTATAGCTCAGAGAAAGTTACTGTTAGTGATTTCCGGAAGGATAGAAGAGAATGGAAAAGAATAAAAGATAGCCACATTAACAAGGAGTGAATTAGAGTAAAACCACGGAATACAGGTAATGATTTTCTTTATGTATGTTTGATTTTATTGGGGGATATAGCTGTAATTGTCTGGAGCTTACACTGACTGAAACCATATAAGCAGACAGCAGCCTTGCTGCTTTAGGATTCAGGCCGGTGAGTGGTCTCAAGTCCCTCATGCCTAACCCTTCTACCTTTCTTGGCTTTCTCTAATAAAAGTGAAATTTTTAATGAGTATTTGAATGCACTGAGTAAAAATGGAGTTTGTGGAATATCAGTAATTTGCCTATTTAATTATTATGGAACTTATCTCTTCATTAACGTATTTCTATAACCTCAAATAAAAATGTTTGCAAAATGTGTGTCTATAAATGTCATAAAGTAGCTATATCCAGAACTATAGTGAGAGGCCATGCTAAGAGAAAAGGGATTTTCATGATTCTAAAACTACTGATCTATGCTCTTGGGTGAATATGTGACTATAGTGAGAGTCACACTTATGATAGAAATGTTTTGATATACTAATTCACATGTATTTGATATTCAGGTAATCGTGTATGTGTACACGCATCTTCACCTGAAAGAACTTATTTGAAAAAATAACATAATGGTAAGCAACCTTAATGTGCCATTGAAGTCCAAGGAATGGTATAAATTATTCCTTCACTGTTCTCCTCAGGTTATCTTTTAGCCCACAGGTAAGTTTCTCCAGGGCTTTCAGAGACCCACAACCTCTTGGTCTCCCTCTAGCCATGCTGTCTTCCCTTCTGTTCTCCCACCCATGATTCATGTTCTTTTATCCCACTGCTCTTGCTGTCTAAAGAAGTTTCTACAAGAAGAGCATCTACAGGAAAAAATACAGTCTTACTAATAATGGTCTCTTCTCATAGAGCAGCTTTGATGTATTGTTATGATAAAAGACCCCTTCTCTACCAGTGCTGAACTTAAAGTGGAAAAATGAAACAGAGAAGTCATCAGTCACTACCACTGACTCCTCATCAGGCAGGATATTTTTGTGTGTTAATATGTTTAACCTCAAAGGGATATATCTTCAACAATCACTTGTATCTAAGTTAAAACATATATACACAAACACACACGATCCTTTCAAATTTCTAGTATTATGATGTGACCTTTTGTATTTTGAATATATATAATTGTTTACATGTGACATTAGGTACTCAAATGCTTTATTCTGCAATAAGCATATTCCCCCAAAAGATACCAGGTAGCTTTTGGTGTTCAGATTTATTTTTGTATCACACGACTCCTATTGAAAGCTAGTCTTTAAAAGAGCTTGACATAAGGTGCCTCCAGAACATAGCCTGGTTGGTGAAATGCTCCTATTTTCTGAAAATCAAGTTTTCAAAAGACAATGATGAAAATTGTGTATTGGAAAGTGGAAGACAGAACAGCAAAGTTGAAACAATCGGAGTAAATTAAGCAGGTGTTTGGCAATCTGACTAAGTAAACAAAAGCTTAACATTGTCACCCATGCCAAAATTTATGAGTGTCTACTATTCAGATAATATTGTTCCTGCACACAATTAAAAGTAAACATTGGAAAAGCTCCTAACATGAGTTAATCTGGCAAGTAAAAAAATAGAAACAGAATTTCTCTCTCTCTTTCTATTTTTCTCTCTCTTTTCCCCCTCAACCTCCTGTCCATACCTGTGTGTGTGTGTGTGTGTGTGTGCATGTGCTTGTGCCTGTGTCTATGTTTACATGTAGTGTGTGTATAAGCAAGTATATACACACACATATATGTTTAATATATGTCTTAAGGCATATCTACATTAAAGGAGTTGCCGTAGTCATTGTCAAGAATGGGATGTGTGCATATAAATATTTTTCTTGTGGTTTTTAAGATATAAGCATTGAGATATAAGCATTGTCTCTTTTATGCTAAAATGGGTATTATAAAGTTATTCATTGTAAAGAACCATAGGGTAAGGCAGAAATAATTCAAGAGTTCATCAATAAAGTCAGCCTCCACTATTGCTAACTCAACTGGAAACAGATGTTGAAAAAGGAACTAGCTTGATTTAAATAAATCTGGACCATTTTGGTAGGTGTCAATCTCCTGTTACTGTTATTGGCTCTGGCTGTCTTTGGTGAAACTGGATTACATAAACTCAAACCATTTAATCTGAATGAGATTTAGAAATATTATACTTGCGTAAGAGATATACACTCTAGGCTTAGATCATCTAACAACTGGTTAGAGAACAGATAAGGTAGAATCACCTACTGTGGGACTTCTTAATATCCAAGCAGAACATATTAGTTCATTCATCTCCTCATAAAAATGATTCCAGTTGACCACATTTTTAGTTTATCCATTTAATAAAATGGCTTATTAAGAGCTTTGAATTGATTTCATTGTGTTTTCTCTCTAGTTTCTGCTTTGGGGCATATTTCTTAGATTATATAACCTGATTTGATAAGACATTCTGCTTGCTTTGGAAAAGGCTAACATGGTTTGTTACAAGAAGATTTTATTGCAGACAACACCGTTATTTTAAAGACTTGTATATCAGAAAATGATTTTTAAAACACTACAGAAATGATCTACTTATTTCAAGAACTAATCAGTAAGATGAACTTTAAGAACCCTGAGAATTAATCTAGAAAAGTGGTTGTGTTTATTTTAAAGGTTCTTGTTTTCTTACTTGAAGTAGTCTGAAAGTAGGTTTGCCTTATTTTACTATGTAATTCTCAAAAGTAAAACTTTGAAGTGAGGTATTAAAATTACTTAGATGTTTTTAAAAATCAGTTTGCATGTATTCCTAGACTGTGACATTTCACAACCTCTATTGTGTATCTACCTGTTATTTATTAATTCTATTTTGACTTTACCAATTAAAAGGAGAATAATCATTTGATTAATTCAACACATTTGGAAAAAAATGTTGGCAAAATCTTAAATATATAATTATAAATATTTTTGGCAAACTATTAATAGGCAAACAATGAACTTCCATATTCCAATTAAGTTCATATATCAAAAATAACAAATCTACAACAAATATTTTACCATTACATAAGATCTTTAGATGATTTCCTTTGAAGTCAGAAACAAGAAAATGTTCCCCAGTAGCATCATTCCTATTGAACTTTGTAGCGCTGTCCCAAGTCAGTGCAGTATGTAAAGAAAAAAAAATGGTAAAAGTTGACACTATTTTCAGATGACATGACTGTCCATAAAAATCCCACATAACTATTTAGACAAATTAGCAATCCTAAAAATAGAGTGCTTATTCCTAAACACCATCAAAAATCTCCAGAAATATAATTTTTAAAATGTAACACTTATAATTATGAGGAATATATTATCTAGAAAAAAGCCTAATGAAACACTTTCATTTATTTTATAGAAACAATTTTAAAATTTTCTTGAATGAAATAAAAGATGACCTAAATACATAGACACATGATATTAGTTTGTAATATAGTTTGACATTCAAGTGTGTATAGGAAGATCAATAAATGCTACCCTACTAAGAGGCTATCCATGTGGTAAAAGGTAATAATGTCAGATCTTTTAGATGATGGATGTAAGGTCAATATACAAAAAGAAAAAAATGGCATTTCTATAAATCACTAACAGGTCAGAAAATGAAATTTTAAAAATAGTACTGTTTACAATAGAATAAACAAAAGTGTCTAAGTGTAAATTAAATGAAAAATGTGAAAATCTCTAAACAGAAAAGCCTAAACATCCCTGAAATTTAGGAAGACCTAAACAAATGGAAGGATATACTATGGTCATAAATTATAAATCTTAATATTATAAATATGTTAATTTTCTCAAAATTGACCTATAATGTCAATATAATTATGGTTAAAATTAAAACCAGATCGTTTTTGTGGAAATTGACAAGTTGATTCTAAAATATGTATGGAGGTGTGAAAAGCCAAGAATAGCTGAATAAATAATTAAGCAGAACAATTCTAGGGGACTGACACTAGCAGACATTAACTTAAAAAGCTAGAGAAACCAAGACAGTGTAACATTGGCAAATGAATGGACTAATAGACTAATGGACCATAACAGAGAGGTCATAAACAGATTTCCATAGAAGTGAACATTTGATTCATGACGGAGATGATGCTGAAGAGGAGTGAGAAAAGAATGGCCTTCTCACTAAATAGTAATGAGTCAACTAGATATTCATATAGAAAAGGGAATGGCTCACACCTGTAATCCTAGCACTCTGGGAGGTTGAGGAGGATGGATTGCTCAAGGTCAGGAGTTCGAGACCAGCCTGAACAAGAGCAAGACCCCATCTCTACTAAAAAATAGAAAAAAATGATCTGGACAACTAAAAAAAATATATATACACACACACACACACACACACACACACACACACACGCACACATACATAGAGAGAGAGAGAAAACTAGCCAGGCATGGTGGTGCATGCCTGTAGTCCCAGCTACTCGGGAGGCTGAGGCAGGAGGATCGCTTGAGCCCAGGAGTTTGAGGTTGCTGTGAGCTAGGCTGATGCCACGGCACTCTAGCCTGGGCAACAGAGCTAGACTCTGTCTCAAAAAAAAAAAAAAAAAAAAAAAA
>RJWJ010023295.1:0-25982 GCA_004363605.1 Indri indri
TGAGATACCGTTTTTATCTACTTGATTGGCAAAGATGGAACATTCGTTAGTATATTTGTTTCAAGGGCTCTGGAAAGTGCTCTCAGACATTTCTGGGGTAATTGTGAATTAGCAAAACTTCTACAGAGAGCATTTTATGAATGTCTATCAAAATGTAACATCGACTCCTCTTGAAATTTACTCCACAAATATGAGATGCAAAAAGACATACCCGTAATGCAATATATCCACCACAGCATTACTTGGAACAGAAAAAAAAATAGCAATAGTAACAATTGTCCATCAGTAACAGATTGGTTAAAGTAAGTACAGTACATCTGTACAGTGGAATATTATGCAGCCCTAAAAAATGAGGGAAGAGAGTAGCGTCGAGAAATGGAACTCCAGGTATATGTCCAATGGATTTGACAAAGGTGCAAAGGTAATGTGATGAGGGAAGGATAGTCTTTTCAACAAATGGTACTGAAACAATTCAATATCTATATACAAAAGAAAAAAACGAACTTTGGCCCCTAGCTCCCACTATACACATATATTAACTTAAAGTAGGTCATAGACCTAAATGTAAGAGTTAGAACTATAAAATTTCAAAAGGTAAACACAGGAGAAAATGTTTGTAACTTTGGGTTAGGCAATGACTTAGTTCTGACACAAAATGCACAAACAATAAATGAGAACATTGATAAATTGGACTTCATCAAAATTAAACACTTTTACTCTTCGATAACAGGACACCATTATAAAAATAAAAAGACAAGCCACAAACCAGGAGAACATATTTGTGACACATATATCTGATAAAGGACTTGTTTCCAGAATATATAAAAAACGCTTAGAATTCAATAATAATAAGGCAAACAACCCAATTTTAACATTGGCAAGTTTTGAATAGATACACACACAAAAAAGATACAAAAATAGCAAATAAGCACATAAAAAGATACATAATACCATTAGACTCTGAAAATGCAAACTATTAATAAAACCATGATGAGATATCACTGCACACTTAGTAAAATGTTGAAAACCAAAAAGGTAGAAAATACTAAGTGTTGGTAAGGATGTGGAGAAACTGGAGCTCTCATATGTTGCTGGTAGGAATGTAAAAGCGTACTGCCACTTTGGAAAACAGTTTGGTAGTTTCTTAAATAGTTAAGTATATACCTACCATACTACCCAGCAATTTTACTTCTGGGTAACTATCCTCAAACACTGAAATCATAAGTCTACATAAAGACTTGAACACAAATGTTCACCATAGTGTTATTCATAATAGCCCCAAACTGGAAACAATCCACAGGTTCATAAACTGGTGAGTAGATAAACAAAATCTGCTACATCTATGCAATGGAATACTACTCAATAATTAAAAAGAAACTACTGATATATGCAACAATATGGATGAATCTCACAATCATGCTATTGAAAGAAGCCAGACACAATATTATTAAAGGAATCAGGCATGCAATAAATATTGAATTATTTCATTTATATGAAATTTCTTAAAGTACAAAGCTATAGAGACAGAAAGTAGACTAGTGGTTTTCTGAGGCTAAGGGTGGGGGTGAGGATAGACTGCTAACAGGCATAATGAAACTTTTTGGAGTGATGGAATTATTCCAAGATTAAATTTTGATGATAGCTGCACAACTGTATACATTTTCTAAAACTTATAACACTGCATATTTTCAAAGGCATGAATTTTATATTATGGAAATTATACCTCAATAAAGCTATTTAAAATAATTGGGAAAAACAAAAAGAATGAGGCAACTCTAGATGTTCCGATAAGGCAGGACTCTCCAACGTGTACGGTTAAGTAAAAAAGCCAAGGTGATTTCATTGCAGACAGTGTTGTCATTTTTGTAAAAAAAAAAAAAAAAAAAAAAAAAAAAAAAAAAGTATATTTTTGATATGTATAGAATAGCTCTAGAAGGATACGCTAGACTTACTAGTAATGATAGATTTTGCTTCATGTGTGCACATGTATGCTCATGCACGCAAGAGGGTGGAGAGAGGAAGAGAGAGGAGGTTTTTGAGACCCAGGTCAGCCATACCAGCTCGATGATAGTGGGCAAAATTCTGAGCCTTTGTTTCCTCACCTGTAAAATGAAGAGGTTGGACCAGTTGATCTCTAAGTTTGCTTCTAATTTCAAGTTCCATGCTCTGAGAATTTCTTTAAGGATGATCATCTGTATTTCTCTTGTCCTTTCCCTGCCAGCATGTCACCAAATGCCACATAGAAAGCCACAACCAAAGGCTTTATTCCTTCTCATTCAGTTGCCTGTCAGTTATTGGGTTCCCATCCTCTTGGCAACATATAAAATATGAGTGTCAACCAGGGTGAGATGGTGGCCCAGAAAGCCAAGGGGGAATGTGGCAAGATGGTATATAGGAGTGGATATGACCCAGGTCTTAGGGCAGCTGCTTGAGATGAAATCCCAACCATCTTACCGGCTGGCAGCGTGACCATCAGTAGTTCACCTCTCTTTTCTTCACCTGTATGGCAGGTGCAAAATAGCATCACCCTCCTGGGTGGGGATTAAGAGTGATAATTCATGCATTTGCTTAGCACAGTACCTGCCTCATGGTAATATTCAATAAAAAGCCCTTGTAATTATCAGTCTGAACTACCCTGCTCACGGGACCAGGAGCTTTGCTGGGGGTGAGGGGAAAGAGAGGCATCTAAGCTGACAGGTGTGGACTCGTTACCACTGTGGGAGTCCTGGCAGTGATGGGAAAGCTTGTTTTTTAAACCCAACAACCCAAAGGGAGAGGCTGGAGTAAATTCTGCTGCTCCCAAGCCAATGTCACTGAGGGAACCTTCTTCCAAGATTCCATCCCCTGGAGTCAATTTTATCTTCAAAATGTGATGGATGCAGGCTGTAAAATACAAGATTGTGACATTATACAGGGGGTTGAGCCAGTTAAGTTATAGTGAGTTTCAATTTATGTGATAAATGTACTTTAAATTATATTTGGATCAAAATATTATTAAATATTAATATTAGGACCATTGCATAACCTCTTTTCCATGGTAGTCATTTGATAAATATGAGTTGCTGCTTCAGATCAGAGCAAACCAAACAAAGAAGTCTTCACTTACTGCGATATGTGCATACCCCTATTTCCCAACTCCAGTCGCAGTGTAGCACCGCAGGGGTTGTGTCTAAGTCCAGACAATTCTCTGTGGGTCCCAGCCGTAGATAGCAGCCTTCCTGCCACCAAAAAACAGAACAAAACAAACACAACAACAAAACTCGACAACTTTTGAAGGAATCAAATTTCCCTTGTGCATATAAGGTGACAGTAAACTCCTTTTTAACACTCTTTGCCTTATGCATTATCAGATCACATTCTAGAAGGCACAGTTTAGTTTAGTGGTTTGCCCTGCTTACTAATTCCTTCACGTGTGTCTGCTCTCCTTAACTGCATTAGGACTATATTTGTCAGGGACTGTGTCTTAAACTAGTTTTGTACTTTCCAGGACAAGAGCCCTCCAAACTCTTTTTAGTCTTCATTAATTCTCTCAGATCCTTTGAAATAACCTCTCTTGTTATCCCCAATTTAGAAATGAGGAAACTGAGCCTCAGAGTGGATAAATGATTCCACCGAAGTCATACAGCTCTGTGGATCTTCGGGGGAATGTGGAGTTATTACAAAGAGTCTATGCGTGAATGTCAAGCACTTAATGTTTTTGGATTGACTAAACAATGTTTTAGAGGTATATGTACCTCTGTTTTTCAAATCAGGTTATGTTATAGTAATTCATTCATTCATTCAACATAAATTAATGTGAAGATGTTACTAAACTCAAATTAACTTTTGATTATTTGTATTTTTTCTAACTCATTAGGGATTTTCAAAATGAGTTTGTTTTTAAATTTTACAAAGGAAGTCCTTGAGCTGAGAAGTCTGCAATCCACTGAAGTAGACCAGAGCTAGGGTTCACTAACAAATTGTTTTGAATAATCTGGGTCTTCTGGTGGCAAAGAACATTTCAATTCTTAAATTGCTACCTATAGTAAGTTTGTGTATTTGATTAGAAAGTGCCTGGAAGTATTCATAATTGATGTTTAATTTCTTCCTTCATCTAACAACTATCTTCCCCAAAACTCCTTGTTCCTTTCTTTATTATCTATGTGACCTTGGATAATTTGCTTAACCTCTTTGTGTCTAGTTTCCTCGCTGACAAAATGGACAAAAGAGTAGTACCTATCTCATGGGGTGCTGCGACAGCAACATGAGTTAATGCATGCTAACGCAGGAAATCCTCAGCAAATATTGTTGGTGAGCACCACCTGCAACTGTTTTTGACACTGTTTTGCACATTTTTGGAATGAATGAATGAATAAATGAAAATGTGAACTAGCATTAAAGGGCAGTTCTAGAGGTGCGATTCCTCATCTGCATTGCCTTAGTCACAGGCAGGCAGTTAGGACAGCTGCTTTTACGCAGATGCTGCGTTTTGGGAGCATGCACTCGAGCGAGCTCAACCTAGAGAGCTGATGAGGTTGCTGTATTTTCTGGCCTGGCGGACTTTACCAATCTATCAACTTTAGATGTTAGATGCATCGAAACAAGCATTTAAGGGATCAGGCGAGAAGATTCTGGGCCTAGAACTGATGTGAAATACAGGCTTTGTTCTTCATTAAAAACCGTAAGAGGAAACAAGCCCATTAGACCGTCTAAATAGGAGAGAAGGAATGCTTTTTTGCCATAAACCAAAATGCTGAGGGCCACAGTTATGAGACGGTCAAAGGAAGTTAGAATGACCTTTCATAGCAGGCTCAATGTTAGCTAAAAATTTCACTTTCATATCATCCCATGGATGGCTACTTAGCTTTATTACATAAACAACATTCTACCTAATAGAAACAGTTGTTTTTGCACCTTTTTTCTTTTTTTTTTTTTTTTTTGGTGTTTGCAAAGTGAAATTTTGAGGGTAGGAAAAAAGAACCTATTGCTAGACTTTAAAAGATGGGCTGCCCTGAGTTTTAGAGCCAACTGACGTTTTTCTTAACGGAGGTCTCAGGCAGATGGGCCAATGAAGAAATAACCAGCTTCTCAGAATCGACTGCTTTTTTTTAAGACCAGGCAGTAATAATGACAGCAGCTGGTGCTCCCTGGCACTCCCATGTGGGGGAGGCTCTATGCTGATGCTACAGACACTAAAGCTGTAAGACCCAGTTCGAGCCTTCTAGAACTTTCCAAGATTGGTTATACTAACTGGAGATTAATGTACTTTCCAGTTACCTCCATCCACTGGCCCTATTTCTACCACTGGGATCAAATGAAACAAATCCAATTCTTTTGTCAGCTTGAAGTATTTAAACATAAACTATCAAGAAGGCAGGCCTCCAACACACTTCCTTCTGAAATACCAGGTAACTTCAGCAGGCATGGATGTATGTCTCCTCTCCAGCAGGTTGCAATCCTCTGTATACTCTCTAATTTGTCCCTGTCTGTAATGTTTGACCCAGAACACTCCCTCCCCCTACCATCCCAATGGTTTCGGCCAGTACAGAATAGAGCCACAGCAACTGCTGAGATTCTTCCTCAAAACGCCCAGTGAAGGGGCCTGGAATAAATAAATAAGAAACTTGGAATAAAAATGATCGATCTGCCTTATTATCATTCTAGATTCCAGCACTAATCTTGTCTTAGGTCTTTCTCCTTCCTCTGTATAACCATGAAGATATCATCTTATCAGTGTTAGGAAAACCAAATACTGGTGCAATTACTAGTTATTGAGTGTCTTTTTCTGGCACCAGGTGCTTTAAATTTCTTATTTTATGAAAGCTTACAATAACCCTGCACATTGGGCTATTATTTTTTTATCCTCATTTTCCATATGAAGAAACTGAGGCTCAGAGATCAAGCAACTTGCCCCAGTTGAAAAGGGGAAACCCCAGAGTTCAAACCCTGGGCTGCCTGACTCCCAGGTTTACACTCCTTCTATATTGTAAGCCTGTCTGTGATATAACTCTTTTGAACGTACTTAGTACTTTGCCTGGCCATACTAGGTGCTCAAAACACGTTAGTTTCCCTTTCTCTCATCATGCTTCCTCTTTTCCCAAATAATCACAAGCAACCTAAAAATGAGGAGGAGGGCTTCAAGTTGACAGAAGTGTGCACCAGATCCCCGAAGTGGTCAGATAAGTGAATTCTGAAATGATGTACCTTTAGCCTCTAAGCCCCTTCCATGGGGCTGTGGGTCAGCTCTACATCTGTTTACTAGGCCAACTAGTTTACTATCAAGGAATGTCAAGGGGTTCTTTCTAACCAATCTCCACCCCGTATAGCTTTTCCCTATTTCTTCAAATAATTCTATTCACTCCCCAAACCAATTAAATTTAGTGTCTTTTGAGAGCTCCACAGCACCTCAGACCTGGTCCTACCTCCCTGGCTTCCTGAGTCCACAGGTCAGGACAAGATGTAGACAGCCAGTGCCATCTCAGGCGGAGGAAGGAAGTCTCAGAACGGGCTTCTCTATGGCTTCTCTTCGGCTCCTCCTACACATGCTGGGATCCTTTAAGCCCCACTGAAATCTCTATGCTATGTTTCCTAGGGCAACTGTCATACTCAGATTCAGTAGTTCTCAACTGGGGACAGTCCAGTCCCCCTGGAGGCATTTGGAAATAGGGAGGGTGCTTTTCGGTTATCGCAATGACTAGGGGGCACTATTTGGCATCCAGTGGTGGGCAGGAATGTTAAAGTTCTGTAATGCACACAATGGTCTTGCATGATGAAAAATGAACCCCAAATAGCAATGCTGTCACCCTCCTTGAGAAGGTCAGGGTCACGACTGTCTTCTCACCATTGTCCCTCTGTGCCCAGCACAGTACCTGCCCTCAACGGATGCTTCGTACGAATCTCTTGAATGAAGGCTCTCCTTGTCATCTTGCCTGTCTCTTCTCCCGCTGAGGTTCTGAAAGAGGGCCATCCTACTTGCCTCTCATTTTGGGAACTGACTTCAAAGATGGAGGCCTCATTTGGCTTTATCTCATCTCTATTCTATTCCTCTTTCCTTCCCCTCCTCTCAAAATTTTCGACAATTTGAAGGTGCACAGCCCTAATGGATGACTTCTAAATTGATCAATTATGATTTACCCATGGAATAAAGCTCACAGACATGGCTTTCTAGAGTAATTTCAGGTAGGAACTTTCATCTCCAAAGTAGATTTAAACACTCTGAAATGGTATTAGGTCGATGGTCTAATGGAGTAAGTTGTTAAGTGATTAACTCTGAGTGATGTAGCCAAAGCAGCAACTGTGGCCCCGTCAGCTTCCCGTCTCACACCCTTGAAGCTGCAGCCTGGAATGGGGAGTGGGAGAGGCGGCCTCTTAAGGAGCCGGTGAGGAAAAAGCTAAGGCTGAAATGTCAGGAAGGCTGGTCCCAAGCAGATGAAGGGCTCCAGCTCCCTCCAGGACAGGTGGCTTACGAGGACAGCCAGCACTGAATCCCCGGGAGATCCTGTACCTGACCCCAGCTCCGTGATCGCAGCATGGTGCTGAAGTGTGAAGTATTTTCTGTGGTTGGAAATTTTCAGAGTTCGTGGGTTTTACTTTCTGGCTGATTCCCTTGAGAAGACCCTTAGCTCCTTTCCCTTTTGTAAATTTCAGAGAGAAGATTCTCTTCCCATGAAGGGAATTCCCAACTCTGCTCCACTTAGGGACTCTCCCATTTTTTTTTTTTAAAGGGTGTTAGGGAATCATTCAAAAGGTCTTAAAACAAAGCTCATTCTTCTCAAACTGAAAACAACTCTGAAGAGTAGCATAGCTCAGGGCTAGGAAGAATGGGCTGGGAAGAACCATGAAGCAGAGAAATTTGGTAAGGGAGGAAAGAACTAACATTTATTTGGCACTTGGCATGTGCCATACACGTTACCTATTAGGTACCTTATTTTAATCTTCCTCCAATTCCATGAAAGAGTACATGACATAAACTAGCTATGCTCCAAGAACAAACAACCCCCAATCTCCACAGCTTAAAAAAAAGAAAGGAAGAAAAAAAAAAAAACCCCAAGGATTTGTGCCTCACTTCCATTACTTATCCATTGTATAGATCAACTGTGGCTTTGACCCAGGTCATCTTAACTTTAGACCCTAGCCGACAGAACAACTATTATCTGAAATGTTTCAGGCTGCCATGGCAGAGGGAAAGAAAATTGTATGGAATCATGGACTGCTTCTCAAAGATTCCACAAAGACATGACACATGTCACTTATGCTCACATTTTATTATCCAAAGTAAGTCATACGGCCATGCCCACCTATAAAGGGGATAGGGAAATGCAATCTAACCACATGCCTGGAAGAACAGCTAGAAATATTTGATGAATAAAGTGTTAATTACTTTCGTTTCATAGCTGAGGAAACTGAAGCCTAGGAAAGTCAGTCAGTGGGGGAGCTGGTTTTCAAAGCCAGGTTTTGCGATGTTGTCTCCCGAGATCTTTGCTCTCCTACAGCGAGTGTATTCCACAAGCTTGCTGCATACGTGGTGCCCGACCTCCCCTCCCAACACTGTGGCTGCGCTGTTCTTGGGGGTTACGAGGGTATGCGTGTACACTGGGATGTGGGCAGGTTAAAGCCAAATCAAAATTATTGTGGATCAGCCATTATTTCACTTTACCCATTTCAATTCTCCTTTCAGGGCTTTGACACATTCAGTATGAAATCCTATGTAACAGAAATTTTATCTCTGAACATATGCCAGATTTTTCTTTTGCATCTTTGTATCAAGTGTCATAGGTTTCCTTGCTTATTGCTTTTATTTGTTAAATAATAAGGAAAGGGCCACTCTGTCCTTAGTTTGGTAAGGCTGCAACCTGGTGGATGTTTATGATCCTGGGAAAAGGATGCTCAAAATTCCCTCTATTACTTTCAGCCAAAACAGTCTCTAGGGGAAAAATTTTTTTTGCTCAAAGAAACAATGAAATAACAAGAATGATTCCACTAGCCTTTAGAAAATCAATCCCAGTATTTCATCTCCCTGTAGCCTAGAGGAAGTGCCCCGTTATGTCAGTCCTTCTCACACTTTTCTCTCCCTTACTGGGAGAGAAAAATCTGAAGAAGAAATCCTAAGTGGTCTGTCACAGATGGAATTTCAGGCTTTAATTTGTCCCGGTTTTTTGCATTCTGCTCCATAACATATTTGTTTGTTTGCATTTAAAAGGCTTTAAGTTACTCACCACTACATAAAATTGATAGGCCAGAAGATATACTAACTTATTCTATGATTTCCACCACCCCTAAGAACTTGACCTTAAGCCGTCCCCATCCTTTAACAACAATACACTTATTATCTGAAAGCGGGTCCCTGAGGGAGAGGGGCAAGGGTTGCTGTCAGGTTGAGGGTATGGTGGGTGCCCTTGGCAGCTACAGTACCCAAGAAGCCAGAGATGACAAGGGTAAGGAGAGAGAGGGGGAGGGTGGGGGAGGGGGAAGAAGAGGACCATGAAATGATACCAGGAGACAAGGAAGAACCCCAAATATGGCCCCAACGAGCACATGGAAATAACTCAGAACTAACTTACTGATTAACACTGATGTTGAAAAGCTACATTTTTTATTCACTATACTTTTCTTATCCATTAAAAAAGACAAAGTGTTAATATTTTGTCTCAAGCAAAGCAAGTTGTAGCCTTAGGCAATTTGTTTAACCCTGCTTGTGTCCGATACATAAAGCACGAACTCCGGTGCTGCTCAACCTAATAGAGAGTAAAGCTTGCAAAACCCTTTGAAAGGCAGAGAGTGCAATTTGGGTTTTATGTATTATGGAATAAAATGTCAATTTAGGTAGGAAGCTCTTCCAGTAGCATTATATGTGCCTTAGCTAGTAGACAGTACCTGGTAAAGCTGGTTGTCAAAGTTTCACAACAGAAGGCACCCAGTTGTTGACCACTTAAAATGGAAAATAAGAGAACAAAGAAACAAGCCAGGCAGTAGCAAACAGCATGCACCGTTAAGGCAGTGACTTGGTTCAAAGAGAGATTCCTGAGCTAAAGAAGGCATCGTTTACTGGAATGGAAAAATATAGGGCCAGGAAATTGCTCAGAGGTCTCCCGTCTTTTCCTGTGCACATGGAGATGCACTATGTGTTGGCTACTGTTTTGGATCAGAATCTCAGTTTTAGAAATAGCCCAAGTTGTGTCCTTGGAAAGGGAGAGAGTTGCGTGGTGTGGAGTGGGGGTGGGGGGGGGAGGATGTTGGGAGGAGCCAGTTAGACGCTCTCTGGATCCCAACTGTTTCCTTGAGCCTCACAGACAGTCTTCAGAACGGAGCTGGCAGTCTGGGCGGCCACCCTGAGCACAGGGAGCCTCCAGCTGTCCTGAACTAGCCCAGAGTTCACAGGCCAAGGCAGGCCAGCTCTGCGTGTTCCACGCTGCATGGCCAGTCTCACCCACGTCTGCCTATTTTTCAGGTGCATAAGCTGAACTTCAGTCTCTCATTCAGCAGATACTTACCGGACAGCAACCTCCTGCCAGACACTGCTTTAGGCAGCAGGGACATGTCAGGAAACAAAAGACAAACATTCCTATGTTCATGGAGCCTGCATTCGAGAAGAGGGACAGGGACAATGACTAGGATAAGCTGTACGGTGTGACAGAGGATATGGAGAAAAATGAGGCAGGGAAGGAGAATGGGGAGTGCTTGGGGGGCAGGGTTAGGAAGGCCCCACAGCAAAGGTGATGCTGCGTGAAAATCCAAAGGCAGCAAAAGAGAGAGCCATGTAGGTCTGTGGGGCAGCAAGAACAGCCAGTGCAGAGGGCCTGAGCTGGGAGAATGTCTGGTGTGTGCCACGAACAACCAGAGGCCACAGGGCCTGATGGCGTGAGCGAGGGAGAGCGTGGGAGGGTGTGAGGTCAGAGGGGCAGCCGGGAGTGACATCACATGGAGCCCTGCAGGCCGCTGTGCAGACTCCGGCTTTTACTCTGCAATAGATGGACAATGGCTGGAAAGTATTGAGCAGAGTGACAAGATCTGATTTACATTGTAATGGAATCAGTCTGGCTATTGTATCGAGGAGGCTAACAGGAGCCCAAGGTGGAAGTAAGGAGAAGAGGTAGGAAGCAACTACAATAACCCTGGAAGGAAGCCATTGTGGCTTGACCCGGGTAGGGGCAGTGGAGGTGGTGAGTAGTGGTTGGATTCTGGACAGACAGTGAAAACAGAGCCCATAGAATTTGCTCATCCGTGTACCAGGGCACTCGGGTGGCCTGTGCAGGAGGATGCTGGCTGTGAAGGTGATGGGTGTGTCCTCTCCCCACTCAAGAGGTATTAATAATAAAGGGAGGAAGAGACACAGCTTAAGCAGGCCACATTCTCATTGTTCTTCCTTTGTTCCTTTCTGTTAATTGGGGGTCTATTGTGGTCAGACACTATAGTGATTCTGAACTAACACCTGCCCTCACAGAACAAGCAGTCTACTGAGAGAGTCAGATGTTACATGAATAATCACACAAGTAAATGGAAGATGACCATCTGACATGTGCCGAGTGTCAAATGGGTATATCTGCCCTGGGCAGGAGGTCCCGAGGAAGGGATGACTGAGCTGGGAACTGAATAAATATGCACCAGCCAGGCAGAGGGAGGCGGAGGGAGGAGAATAGTGTTCCGGGCCGTGGAGCGGCCTGCACAGAGGTTCTGGAGGGAGGGGCACAGGGTGTGTGAGGAACTGAGAAGGCCAGCATGAGTCGAATGCAGAGCCTGGGGTCAGGGGCAAGACACCACTGGAGAAAGGGACAGGGGTCAGACTACAGAGGGCGTGCAGGCCATGTTCGGAGTCTGAATTGTCTCCTGCGATCGGTAAGAAATGAGTGAATGGCATGGTCAGGTCTGCCTGTTGACAAGCTCACTGTGGCTGCCGTGTGGAGATGAATGACGGGAGTGCAGTAAGAGAGAGGCGGGAGGTCGCGCATGAGGCGACGGCAGCAGCTCAGGTGAGAGTGTGGTTCTTGGACCAGGGAGCAGGTTGTGGAGATGCGGAGAGGATAAATGCAGAGATCTGAAAGGTGTTTAGAAAGTAGGACTGGCTTTGGGTTGGCCATGAGGGTTGATGGAGAGGGAAAGTCCAAGAATAATTCCTAGTGCTTTGATTAAAATTATATAAGTGGATGTAAGACTCAACTACTTGTGGACCTCACCTGCTTGTGTTAGACTAACCCACAAGGAAAATCAGAAAATTTACTTTTCCTGCAAATCTTTAAAAATAAGACGTGCTGTAGGATGGTTTAGTGTCCAGCCTTACCTGCAAGAGATTGGTGTGACAGATGACTTCCTCCTGCCCTCTCTAGCCCCATAGCCTGGTCGTAAAATGAACCAATGGAATCCTGCATCTAAAGCACAATAACTGAACTAGTGCTGTCTGATAGAAACATAATATAATTCAGGCCACAAAGGTAATTTTATATTTTCTAGCAGCTATATTAAAAAGTAAAAAGAAACAGATGGGTTTAATTTGGATAACCTATTTTATTTAATGCAATAAATAAATATTATTAATATTTCAGCATGTAATCAATAGAATAATTATTGAGATACTTTTATTTTTTTTTACTAAATATTTGAAATCCAGTGCGCATTTTACATGTATAGCCTGTCTCAATTTGGACTGGCCACATTTGAGGTGTTCAAAGCCACACACATGGTTAGCGAGTGCTGAACTGGACAGCACAACTCTAAGCCACCAGGCAGCCACACAAGTCTTAAAGCCATGCATAAAGCCCTGGAAATATAGGTCCCCCTATAGTAATTTAAAAAGTAAGCAATACCTTAAATAGAGCCTCTTAAATTTTAAAATTAAATACTTTGTCATTAATTAGCTGTGGGTATTTGAGGACATCTGTTTACGACTCTCTGCCTCAGTTTACAACAAAGAAGTGTGGTGGGGCCGGATAATGTGCACCTACATTTCAGTCTCAACGATCATTGACTCCAGGTTAAGGAAGACCAAATAGTGTTTCCTGCTCTTTATCTTGTCATCGCTACTGAAGAGACCTTTCCCTACAACCTTCTAAAGTCTTCTATGATATCTGAACAAGGTGGTAAATTGGCTAGTTCAATAATAAACTGACAGAACTCCAAGAACAGTTTCATTCCAAAGGGAAAAAATTAAATTTCCTGGAGAAATTTAAATACTGACTAGTTATTTAAATGTTAATGAAACTATCAATTTTTTTTTTTTTTTGAGACAGAGTCTAACTCTGTTGCCTGGGCTAGAGTGCCGTGGTGTCAGCCTAGCTCACAGCAACCTCACTCTCCTGGGCTCAAGCAATCCTCCTGCCTCAGCCTCCCGAGTAGCTGGGACTACAGGCATGTGCCACCGTGCCTAGCTAATTTTTTTTTATGTATATATATTTTTAGTTGTCCAGGTAATTTCTTTCTATTTTAGCAGAGACAGGGTCTCTTTCTTGCTCAGACTCTGGTCTCGAACTCCTGAGCTCAAACAATCCGCCTGCCTCAGCCTCCTAGAGTGCTAGGATTACAGGCGTGAGCCACCATGCCTGGCTGAAACTATTGATTTTTTAGCTACAATACAATATTGCAGCTAAGTTTTAAGAAAAAATCTTTATGTTTAAGAGATACATTCTGAAATATTTATAGATGAAATAATATGATATTACTTACTTCAAAGTCAGCCTAATTGGGAGGTGGGGGAGTGGGCAGGGTATAGACGAAATGAGATTGATCATGAATTGAAACTGTGTAGGAGACATGGGAATTCATTATGGGATGCTCTCCACTTCTGTGGTTTGAACTTTTCCATAACAAAAAGTTTTTTTTCAAAGCAGTTTTTCAGACTTTCTTAGGTTGTACTACTGGTCAGATTTCCAATATTCCCCTTAAATACTGTGTATGCCTCATGAAAGAGCCTGCTTGAGTGCCAGGAGCATGCAATTCTTATTTAAAAATATAGTAGAACGAAGCCCCAGGCACATAATTTCCATCATAGTTTAAATATTTCTGGTGCTTTTAGTGGTAACATAACTTTGCCCTCTTGTCCTTCCCTTTGGGTACAGTTTAGGGTCAATATTCATAAGCAAAAGGTTGTGCCTCCTGCGATTCAAGGAGACCCGCCAACTCTGCCAGAGCCCACAGGTGCCCCGGGAGAGCGGCCGTACATCACCGCTTGGACAGAGCACACTGTAACACACAGAAGGGTGCAGGTGCTTGGCTCACAAGCGTAAAGCATGTTACTTCTTCCTCGTATTTTGGAAGCTCCATGCTACGGAGATAGGCAGGGTGGATGTGAGGAAGGAAGTCAGAGGGAATGTGACCTCAAAGGCCAGGAACCCATCATCTTGGACCCACGAGGGAGAGGTATATAGGTCACTTGTCATCCTGTGTTGCCTTGGCACTAAGTTTCTAGCACAAGGCTCTCTCATCTTCAGGGAGAGATTTCTGGCCTCCTGCTGTCCACCTCGCCCTCTCAAACATCATAATAGGGGAGGAGGAGCTGGACTCTGCCTCCCAGTCATTACTCAAGACATCTGAGGAGCTGAACAGTGAATTGAGAGCACAGGACAATGTCGCAGGGCTGACACCTTCAGGTGCACTTGCCTGACAGGCTCGGATCTTCTGGCTTTGACACCACTGGCTGCTCGATCCTTCCCTCACCAAGAACTGAAGAGCAGGCACTCATTTTTACTGCCAAGGGAAGACTATTGCTAATTTCTTTTAAACAGTGTCTACAAAAAAAGAGAACAGGACTCAATCTGGGAATGTTTTCCTTTTGCATTTTCATCAGCCAAAAAAGTATTGAGTTTAGGGTACCAACATACGGCACAAATGTTAATTTTAAGGAAAATTTGGCACACTCGGCATGCTAAATTGTGCTACTTTCTACACATGTGATACTTGGCTTCAGTGATGGCAATACAGTGCCAGATTTTCTTAAATGTCAGGCATTTTAAGAAATGATTTCTCAGAATTAAAAATTACACACAAAAAAATAAGTGGAAATGCTACTGTGATGTTTCTAAATAAAAGGAATCTGACCCCCAAGAGAAAACAAGGCAACAACGGACCAGAGTCCCTGGTGGATCATGGGTTGACAGTCAAACGTCAGCAGTAAGCTGTTTTAACTTTGAAACGATATGTTGTAATCCTATAGAACATTAATCAGATGATATTCTGCAACATAGAATGTCCAAATCTTTGGAGTGGAAGGAGTGCATGTGGTTTCCCTTGGAGATTGTCCCTGTCTGTTGAAAGAACTCACTTATGCTACCTAAATCAGATGAGCAGGTGAGAATTATTCAGAGGAAAAGACTTCCCCTTCTGGATTACAAAACATATATATTCAGAGGAAAATTCTCAGCCAGCTCTAGCATTTGGTGGTTCTCATGATCAGAATAGTCTGGTGCTGAAATATGTTGGGCCTGGAACTCTGTATGTCATTGGTCCCCAACCCTTTTGGCACCAGGGACAGGTTTCGTGGAAGACGGTTTTTCTACGGGGGGTCAGTCATGGCCTGGGGGTTGGGGGCTGCAGCTACATGCCTTCTTACTAGATTTCCCTTGACCATTTCAGTTTATTAAGTTCACCTGAAGTTCTGATCTTACTTGTGGCTCATTATCATCCACATACTCCTGAGGGATCTTTTCTAGGTCATCATCCACATCAGAGATAAAACCCTCATGTCAAGATTGTTCTGTTTCTGCTTATGAGTGAGAGTCTGGATTCCTAGTTATTTTCACACCCCTGTAACAGGGAGAGATCTAATGGTGCACTTCCCAAAGGATTGGTGAAACAGCGCAGGGGAGGAGGAAACTGGGACTGACACAAGCCTTACAAGGACCAGGATAGTTCTAGCAGGACAGTGATGCATGAGCTGAGATTCCAGGCCGTTGGGGTCTAGAACTTCAAAACTTGTGTATTTTCCCCATGCCTCTATCAGATGGAAACATTAATAAAACCTAAACAAGAAGCAAATGAAAGGAGTCATATAAGATAAAAAGATACATTTAAAGAAATGAGAAATTTAAGTATAAATGAGGTTGACCTTTCTGGAAAACAATTTAGCAATATGTATTAAGACCTGAAAATTCATATACTTTCACTCCGTAATTCTATTTCTAGAGAATCTAAGGAAATGATGATGATGCAATAAAGATTTATGAACAAAGTTGTCTACTGCAGTGTTATTTGTGCATTGCATAGAGATATATAGTAAATAATCAGTGCTGTAAAGGAAAACATTCATGCATGATAAAAGACTTAAAGAAACAAACCAAAATATTATCAGTTACTCTTGGTGGTGGTAGTATTGATTATTTTAATTTTCTTCCTTAAATATTTCAGTCTTAAATTTTATAATGGTAATGAATTTATATTATTTAAAGGTCATTAAAAATAAATTATAGAGAATTGTTCACCTTAATGTAATTCTAGTGCCAATACATTTTGTCTTTTAATATGCCTTGATCAATAGCCAGCTTATCTCAACTGTTTTCAGGACATTCTTCTTGTTCTTTTGCTCACGATGAAGCTGCGTGGGCTTTATAGTAAGGCTATCTGCCAACAGCCCTCTAACACCCAGTGAGCTGAGTGTTAGAGGTGCTCGGGTGTTCACATAGGCTGCTCATTCCTCCCTGGAATACCCCCCACACTCTTTGTCCACAGGAAGTTCACAGACATGAATTGCCGAGGGCTCTTTTCTTCTGGAGTAAGATGCACCAAGGACACTCTAAAAGTGTGTCTTGCTTAGTCCTCCCTAAAAAGTTCTAAGGCAGAACATTCTTTCCTCATGCTGAATTTCTCATTAATTTCTACAGAATAGCTGTTCACTCAGAAAACCCAAAGGTTTTAGAAATTATAGGCGGTTCTGTAAACTCTAGTCTGAATTCACCCATATTTTGTTCTTATTAAATAGACCCAAATGAGATACCTCTGTCCAGGTGAGCTCCTCAGCAGAAAGGTGATTTATTATTTATTCGCTCCATTATTCATTCATTCAGCTTAACTCTGTTTCAGGTTAGCCTCACCATTTCTTCAATCAAAACAAATGAAAATGAAAACTTGATGGGGCCATTTCCCAAATGCTCCATTACATGATATTATCAAATGTACCCATTTTTATAAGAAAACCAGAGAAAGTTAATGATCTAACAGAATCAGCCTGTAACTCATAACCAAGACAGAAGGGTGGGAGTGGAGAAGTGGGAGGAAGGGAGATGTATTGACTGAAATCAACCAGAACCAAGTCATTCCCAACCACTCAAAGTCAAAAAGCTCCAAAGAACAGAAAATAGGTTATGAGAAAGCACTTAAAAGAACTCTTTCTTTTGCCAAACCTTCTAAGAAAATATTCTTTACCAGAATCTTCTTCTAGATTTGGTCTATAGCATCCAGGCTCTCAGAATAGGCCCTTCAGTATCTTAACTGGCTTTTCCTCACCATCTTACCAGTTTGTCACACAATTCTTACTCAGTTCAGATCCAGCTATTTCTGCACACTTTTACATTGATTTGGAAAGTGTCCTTCACACTTTGGTTTTAGTCTCTACTCATGAAATGACATTTGCATTAGGATGTTTTAATTTCATGAATATGATTTTGGGCTTCGATGAGCCTGGGGCCTTGTATGCTACATTACAGACATTGTTGCAAAACAAGAGTTTGTGGGGCTGCTTGCATCTTTCTCCTTAAATATATCTATTTTTTTCTCCTTTTGTTCAGTTTCTCAAAGTTGAAATCTTGGTTATATTTGCATGTGCTGTTTTCACACGCTTTAAATATGAAATTCAGTCCAATCTCTGTCTCCCGTTTCATACCCTCCAGTCATTTAAATTGTCTCAGGCAGGTGTATGTTTATAGAGAAAGATTACACATGCTTGCACACATGCAAACACACTCACACACAGCTTAAACATGCCAGATAAGATCTTGCATGTTTTCTCTAAACATTTCTATTACTGGTGATTCCATGATAATTAGATATCTGGTGTTACTTGAAACTAGCCCAAAACAATTTTGTTTTTCTTTAATTTGTCATTAGTATTGTTCTTGCTCATTGCCTTTTGATGGCTTTTGCCAAATTTTCCACTTTAAGTAGTCACTTTTATGACTGATTTATAGATGTTCTTTGATATTGAATAGTATTATTTGTCATATGTTGTAAATTTTTTTTCAGTTTGTCATTTCCTTTTAAATTTTATGTGATCGTTTGTAATCCAACTATTCAAGTTTTCTAGTTTCTAACTTTTAGCCAAAGATTTTGAAAGCTCATAGGGTTAAGGCACAGACTCATCAAAGCCCTCTTTACCAAAGAATGAGTTGGAGCTTTGGAATTAGAATGAAGCTGGTACAATGTTCCCTACTATATTGCTGTTGTTGTTGGCAGGGTTTAGGTCTGGGAGAAGGGGTTGGATTTACACTCATCCTGGGGAAGAAGAGCCCATTCTGAAACTAGAAGAATAGAAGTAAGAGGAAAGACTCTTGAAGAAAAGTGGGGAGGAGCATGGCAATGGTGACAAAACTTATGTGTTTCTAAGAGTCATTCATGTGACTAGAAATTGAATGACTATTCTGTCACCTTTTCCAAGTTCTTGAGCTTTGGGCTGATTTTAGGGGATTTTGAGGGCCAATTTCTCCCAGACTTGAGCAATCTGAATGATTTGGTGGACAGGGTTTCCTGGGGGCCAGTTCCCTGGCAGATGCCACCACTTTACATTTGCAGAATGTTTCCTCTCTTTGCAAAGATTTTTCACATCCGCTACCTTGTTTATGATAGCAACGATGTAAATGAGCAGGGCACACCAAGGTTTCCTATTCTTTTTACAAGGTATAAATTAATAGAATCTCAAATTTAACTGACTTTCAAAACTTAGTGACTGAATTAAGCAAGGTGAAGTGTGCAGTCCACTGTACAGGGGCAGTGTGGCCCAACAGAAGGTGCGCAGGCGAAGACACTGGGCACATTTGGGGTGGAATGCCATCTCAGCCACCTGCTTGCTGTCTGACCTCAGGCAAGTAACTTCCCTCTGTGCTTTTATTCCTCATCTATGAAATGGAATAATGGCACCCATCTTGCAGGATTGATGTGGGAGTTAAATAATGTAATGCTCCATTTCCTTCAATCCTTTATCTTTTTGGTATTATGTGTTCTTGAATGCCACCTTGAAACTTGCATAGAAGGAGTGGTATGTAAAGACACTGAAGAAATGGGAGAGCAGGAAGGGCCCTGCACAGGGCCTGGAATAGAGCAGATGCTGCATCAACCTGACTCCTCTCCCACCCACCCAGCTCACATACTCCTGGGCTAAGATGCCCTTGGAGACTTTCCCCTGAAGGCTCCTTATGTGGTTTACAGCCCCACTCATTCAAATGCCTTTTCCCATCAAAACATTTAGAGTGTTGCTGGCATTAAGAAATATGACTTATTTCAAAAATAAGAAAACCCTTAATTATTTACCCAGTAGGCCATTCTGTAAGTGGGCTCAATGTATGTAAGTGGAAAAGATCATTTATTGAGATAAAAGACTCCAGTAACAGACTTCAAGAGAGACCTTAGTGTCATGATTAAGAGCAGAAGTTGGCAAACTATAGCCTCTAAGTTACGCCCAGCCCACCACCTGCTTTTGTAAATAAAGTTTTATTAAAACACAGCCACTCCCATTTGTTGACATGGGGAGTCTGGCTGCCTTCATTACAACTGCAGGATTGAGACATTGCAACAGAGACTGTGCGCCTCACAAAGCTGAAAATACTATCTGACCCCTTGCAGTAAAAGTTTGCCAACCCATGCGTAACAGCTGCTATTTCCAGGCTATGTGACCTTAGGCAAGTCATATGTACACACTGTGTCTCAAATTCCTTATCTATAAAATAGTAATAATAATAGTACTAATTAAACAAGATAATCCATGTAAGATTCCTGCATGTAGTAAGTCCTCAGTTACCAACAGCTACCATTATTATTACCAATGACATTAATGTACAGCAAAGCTCTTAAGCTAAAACATTCACCCTGACCCAGAAAGAAAAACCTGTTTATTCATCCTCAGATATCAACAGCAGCTCAAATAGTCACCCTCCCCTGCTACAATCATGTTTTCTTAAGATCAGCCATTTCAATGTCATTGCTCAACTTCCAGGACATTAAAAGCATACTCGACCATTTCTCCACACTTAATGTAGACATTTGGATCAGTGTCATTGGATATTTTCCAATAGTCTGTGTAACCTATCTGGGAGAGGGGAAATTGAATGAGGCATTTTGTTGGAATTAAATGTCAAGAGTACCAGCTGCTTCTTTCTAAAAATATGAGCTAGATATTCTAAAAGGTGTGAACCATCAATCAAAGTACAAGGGAGGATTTTGCATTTAGTTGTTTGTTGTTAGAAATTGTTTTTTAATTGTTGTAAAGAAAACCAACCTCCTGACAAATGGCTTTGAAAGCCATTAAGGGAGATGAAAAACCAACAGTCCCATTTTGCCTCATATATATGGTGGGAAATGTTTTCTCAATGTAAAGAAGAAGTCTTATCCTGCAGCCCAATCATCACACGGAGGTGATTTCCAAGAGAGAAGTGAAAATTAAAAATCCCACAGCCCAACCTTTCAGAAGTATTGTAGTCATGCAGAGAGAAACCCTTTTCCTGCCCTCTTCCTCATTGTCAAGCTTTGCAGCTTAGAAGAGCCGTCCAGGCAGCTGGGCAGGGCCTTGGTGGAAGCACAGGAGGAGAAAAAGGGATGGGGAGAGGTCTGCAGCTCGAGATTCAGATGCGTACAAATAGTGCACTTGGTGCATCTGTGAGCACCACCCCCACCACCACGGGACTATAGCACGACCTGTCGGATGCTTCCCTTTGTGATTACCTGGACCGCCAAATGGCCATTGCTATTGTCTGTGCTTCATCAACACAGTCTTGGCATAGAGAAAAATGTTCTCCCCAACATCAGTAGCTTGGGCGGGTGGGGGAAGGGAGGAATGGCTCTCAGCCTTAGGTGACCAAGAGAATCACCTAGAGAACTTGTATAAAAGGTCAATGCCTGAGCCACACCCCCCCAGAGAGCCTGAGGTTATTTAGGTCTGGGGAGGGGCCTGGGCATTGCATTTTTAGGTGGAGGGGGGCATTGTATGTTTGAAACTTCCCAAGTGATTCTAATGTGCTGACCTACTATGTGCCAGACACTCTTTTAGGGGGATGCAATAGTGAACATAAGCTAGGTACCTGGGCTAGTGGAACGTATGGTCTAGTGGGGTGAGACAGACAATACACAAAGGCATGGCCAAGATATTTTCTGACAGTGCTCTAGGAAAAGAAAACTTGGGGCTGTGAAAGAGAGAGCTGCGGGGTGGGGAGATTTGTAACTTCAGAGTGGTCAGGGCATCATCGTTGTGGGGTCATGCTTTGCTTCCTTGTATGTGGTAAGCTCTGTTGGCGCTCAGGGCCAGCGACAGGGCCACACTCGGGCAGACGTCTGCTCCTTGTTCAAGATGGTTAGAGTCACTGTGTTCCCTGAGCTCAGTTTCTACAGGCCGATGGACACTGGGGGCCCCGATTGGACAGGTCAGCCCAGATCAACCACTCTAACTGGAAGCCACCTTGGAGGTCATGCCTTACCCTCAGTGGCTGGGTTGCAGAATAAATGCTTCAGCCCTCTTTCCCATTTACCGACTATTAAATAAATAGCAAATAAGGGCAAATCTTGAACAAGCCTGTTTTTTTAAAAAACGTATTACTGTGTGTTTTCACCATTAATGTGAACTTTATTGACTCTTCCACTTTGAAGTAATATCCTATTATCAGCATTATTTATTGAATAAAATTTTCTGAATTGTTTATTGATAATATTGAAAGCAGACTGAGCCACGCTTATTTGGTGCAGGCACTCTGCAAGATAATGATCTCATTTAACCCATTGCTAAGGTAGGCATTATGAGCCCCGTTCCATAAATGTGGATACCAAACCTCCGAAAGGCTAAGGGAACTTAGAAGGTGGCTTACGTTTTTAGACCTTTCCGGTCCCTTCCAGCTCAGAGAATCTGTGGTCCTGTGATTTCTAGCTAGTTTCACCAACTAGGTGGCAAGCTGCCTGTGGAAAGGCCTTCATCTTACACATCTTTGCAGAAGACTTCCTTCTCTCCAACCCACCATGGGCTGTGCTTGTGGTGGGCAATAGATACATCAGCGACCAGCCTGTGAAGGCAGCTGCTGGTCGCTCTGGAGGCCGGCAGTACTGCTGCTCATCACCTCCCGCGTGTCACGGCAAAGGTGGCGACTCTGGCCTTTCTCAAGACGCCCAGCTGGAGTCCTCAGCAAACAACACTGAGACTTCTCAAAGGAGCCCAGAGCACCTTGCAGGCATTTCTAAATAGGTTCTGTCAGTGTTTGCCCCATGTCTCCCGAAAATTCAAGAAAAATTCAAGAAAAACAATTATGTTATGCTCCTCGCCCTTTTTTTCTTAAACTTTTAAAAACTGAGATTAAAACACCAAATAGTCAATGCAATTCCTAAGCTAGGGTTTGTTATTCAATAAGGCCGACTTTGAATCCCAAGTCCAAAGTGGATTCTGCAGTTAAGGAGGGGGAGGGTTCCACGCCGAGAAGCCAGTCCAGGTAAGGTTCTAAGGGAACGAGACGTCTGAAGGGAATGCCCCGTTTTGTCACGGTAACACACTCAAGGAACAGAGCAATTTGGATAAAAGAAGACTTTACCTGGCTTGTGGGGGATGTGTGCGTTTGTGTATGTTTGCGGCAGAGGAAGAAGATGAGGATATGAATGTGGTGACATCTCGCTGAAAAAGTTAACACAGAAAATTGAGAAGTTACAATAACCTTCTTTTCTGAATTTGGACTCCTCACTCCTCCACGCCGATGTTCTTTTTGATTTTCACAGCTTAAGTGCCTTAAGAGAGACATGAAATTGTCCAAGATATAAGTCCTGTGATTATCTCAATTTAGTCGAAGAGTAATTAAGCCCTCAGAGGTTTAATCAATGATGGCGTTCCCCCCCATTCCTCTCCTTTTTTCCCTTGCGTCCGGCGGAGGACCAGGGAGACTTTCAGGATGGCTCGACTCACCGAGGTCATCGTGCCCCAGCTGAGCGCAGGAGCTTGAGCACTCTGAGCCTTTTGATTGGCCTGTGTGGCGCTTCTGAGAGCGCCAGAGAGTCCTGATCTCTCAACCTCCGGATGACAAAAACCCAGATTTAAGGAGTTAGAAGTTGATCTCCAATACCAACAAATGCTCTTTGAATAATGTGCATATTCAACATACTGTTCCCAGCAATAAATAGCCAACAGTGATAAGATTTCTTGCTGCAAATTTCTCCACATGGCAAATTAATTCATTCCGATTCTGACCTGGCAACCAGTGGTGCTATTAATTTATCAGATGGAGATACAAACTAAACTCACGTGTACTCTCAAAACTGCAGACAAATCTGTTTTAAAAAGCAGATATAGCCACACATGGTAAGGGAGTCACAAACAAGCAAGGGATATCTATTGAGTATCTTCGTGGTGACAAGTACAGTGCAAGGTACCATGGGAGAAAGAAGACTATGAATCCCAGGCTGCAGGGAGCTTACACACTGGTTGGGAAAACAAAACCTAATCGTGAAATAATCAAAGTGCTATACAGGGGGAGAAAACCCAGGACTCAGCAAGCGTAATGCCATAGGATTTGAAGGAAGAGACAGATAATTGGGCACACAGCCAGGGAGCAAAAGCTTTTGGGAAGAAGCAGAACTTAAGTTCAACCTGGAAGAAGGGAATGGATCAGTGAAAAGAATATTCCTGGATGGCCACCCAATCTAAACAAAGGCAAAGAGGTGGGAATTAGTTTGCCCCATATAGAGAATAGCAAAAGCCTGGTCTGACTACAGTTGACAGGATTTGAAAGAGAAGGGGAATAGAGTTGGACTTGAATATAAAGAACTTTGAAAGTCAGGTAGAGTTTACATTTGATTTGCTCTGTGTATCAGGTAGGGGCTATGTTTAGCTACAAGCCGCAGAACTCTGGATACATTTGCTTAACCAAGCAAAGGATTCATTTTTTCAAATAGCAAGACCACCAGCACCAAGTGGGTACAGAATTCCACACTGACCTTCCCTCCACCCCTCTATCCTACTTGGTGGGAAGCATTGCCATTAAGCTTGCTGCTTCATGGCTCCAATATGGCTGCTCCACCTCCAGTCTCACATCCACATTCCAGGGGAAAGGAGAAAGACAAGAAAAGATAATGTGGTTGGTGTCTGCATTACGAATGCAAAAGTTTCCTCAGAGATACCTAGCAGTCTTCTATTTATATCTCATTGGCCAAGTTGTGGTACAAGGTGACCCCTCTCTGAAAGGATGTCTGGGAAAGCCAGTGTTTTTGCTGGACACATTGTCACCACAAGCAAAATCAGAGTTCTGTGTCTTAAGGACGAAGGGGAAATGGATATTGAAGTGGCAAATAGCAATTTCTGTACACCATGTATAGCAATCTCCGTACACTATTATTGTAGGTTCCCGAACAGAAAGTTGTCTTAGAAAAAGTGATGACCTTTTTAGATGGATTTTGCATTGGAATGCAAGGGATTTTGCAGGAAGGAGAGGAAGGGTCTGGGAGTGTGGATGGAAGCTGTTGCAAGTAATCTAGGAGTGAAGTTGCGGGCACTCGGACTAGCGTACTAAATATGACAATGGAAGGAAAGAGGGAAGCGAGCAGCCATTGCCAAGGAACAATGAACAAGAGGTTGTGACAGCCACACAGCAATGAAAAGACAAGGTGAGGGTGTTGGCAAATTGACTTCTGGTCCTTTATCTTTTTCTTCTATGCATAAAGTTAACATTTGGGGTGGATGGGAGAGAACTTATAGAAAGCAGAAGTTGATAAAGAAAAATCCAAGAATCAGACACATGTTGAGGCAGTAACAAATCTGGGAGTTTTGTTGCCTGTTAACGTAGAAAGCTCCTGAGGGGTAGAAGAGGAATGAGCAAGGTTCAAAGTCAGGGAATTCTAAGATGAATGTGCTCCTCTTTGCTTTCTAGGGACGTTCTCTAAAAATAACACACAGGAGAACGTTAGAACAGCCTCTAGAATACAGCTGTGCTTAAAACGCAAAATGAACCAGATCTGAAAACAAATTACATCCCTTTAACGACAGACTAACCCTAACCAAAGAAAGCACTCTGCCTGTTTGTTAGAATGGGAGTAGCAAGGGAAGAGTAAAAAGGAGGGAATTCCGTAGACTTTTTTTTGTAGTTTCATCTACCAGTTATTGTAAAAGAACAGAATAATCCTTTCAAGACTGGAAAGTTATTGCAATGCGAAAACGTATCATTTAAAAATGTTATTAAGTACTAGTCATGGTGCAAGGCAGTGAAAATGCAGAAAGGTTTAGGAAACGGTCCCCGGCCTCAAGGAGATCCCAGCCTTGTGAGAGGCAGATTATGACAGCAGCCCATGAGGAAGCTACCTCAAGGCTGTGGGCACAGGCCGAGAGGAAGGAGGGACTAATTCTGTCCAGCGGCTGGGGCACAGTTTGCACTCAGACATCCCTAACTCATCCCTTTTCTATAGTGGCACAAATCAGATCGGACTTTTATTTTAACCTGAAAGGAGCATTTAAGCAACTCAACTACGTTAGGGTCCTGGGGAAAGACCTGACATGACAAAAATCTAAGGGTCTCACCCTTGGATTCCTTCTCACATCGGGGAAGAAGCCAAGGAGAAAGTCAGGGATGGTGGAGTGGAGAAACGAGATCAGTCACATTGTAGCGTGTAATTCTGTAGTTACTGTGAATCTTCACAGCACGGTCCACTTTATCGGAACTTTCAAGGCTGAACGCAGTTAATTTTTTTACTTATACACACCGGCCTTTCTTAATGCGGTCAATTAAAGGTCAGCTTAATTTTGCGAGTCCCCAAATTCCTCCTCTGTTCTACAGAACGCTCTGGTAGGGAAGGCCGGGGCACAGGGGAAGGGGGAAGGTTTTCTCTCTTCCTTCACATCCACAAGTAGTCTTCATTCTTTTCTT
>RJWJ010023296.1:0-25977 GCA_004363605.1 Indri indri
ATCATAGCACACAGGACAAGAAAAAAAAAAAAAATCACTTTCTTAACAACAAATAAACAAATGTGCCTCACATAATTTCAAGTTGAAGACAAGCAAATCACATGACAAAAAGCTCATTACAAAATGTTATCCAAACAGATTTTACAGTCAAACATTGAAATGAAAATCAATTTCCTTTTCTCCTTTTTTTTTTTTTTTTTTTTAAGCTTGGTCATTAACTGGGTACAAGTAGAGTGCTGAGGTAAAACACTGATGAACAGTTTGTATTTCTTTTTTTTTTCTTAAAATAGGAACAGTTTAGTATTGCGAGATTGTCAGCAACATTTAGCCATATCTATACAATGTGCATATACCTACAAATATTGACCTTTGGTCCAGCATAGAGAAACGAGCAAAGGCATTTTCCGATTTCTTTTTGGTTATAGCTTGAGTTCTTTGATACGCCTCTACTTGTTTTTTTTTTTTTCTTTCCTAGCTCCTTTTGCTTTTTTGTTCTCTCTTTTGTGTTGTGTTGTGTTGTGTGTGTGTGTATCTGTGTGATTACAGCATAAAGAAACCAAAACCTTGCAAATGCAATTAAAACTTTTAACTGTTCAAAATATTTTTTTTGGTTGAAAAAGAAAAGAAAACTCACAAACAAAAGTAAAATATAACATACATTGTCATGTTTTTCATCAAATAATGAAGAAAATGAATATGGCAATAATATAAAAATACGTGAGAAAAATATTGAAGCTTGAAATACAATCGCATATGCCCAAAGTGGCTTTTATTTTTTGTTGGTGGCACCTTAACCTTCAGTTCATGGAAACATAAAAGACACTTAAATGCTATTGGCATATGAAGTTGTTTACAAGTGGAAATAAGAAATGTCATCATAAAATTAAGCAGTAGGTGTGGTCCCAAAGACTTATGAGTTACATAGTATAATTTATATTCCTAAGAATCTGTTCAGGCACCATTTTATGCCTTGTAGCAAAAAATTTATCTGTAAAAAATTAATATAAGAAGCATTACAACACCTTATAAATAATTTATAAAACAATACAAAATTATAAAACTATAAAAAAAATCACTGCACATGAATGGTTTTACGACTGCGGGATGAATCTTTTTCTTTTTTGTTCCATTCTGGAAGATTACTTTTATTTTATATTTTCTCTGTCCTAGTTATACCCTCCCAATTATAGATCTCAGAACTGAGCAGGCCTTATGTAACCACTGCCGGCATATATTTAAACATTTAGCATCCGTCATATGTTATCTTGTTAACTTCTTTTCTCCGGGAGCTTTTCTTGATGGAATTTGGAGCAGGTCCTAGGAGAATATAAAATTTGTTTTAATCAATAAAGTTTTGGGTTTCTGGGTTGTTGGTATTTGTGCAGTTTTTGAGGTGGTGAAACGGGTACCATGATGTTGTTGGTATTGAAGATCAGGTTAGCCGTGGTCCAATTAGCATCAGACTGGCAAAATGGAAACACCTTTACAAGTGACTAGTTCCACTTCCAGGATTTCTTTTAGAGTTTCCTTGCTGGTAGTCTCCTGATTGCTGCATGAATCATCTGAGGGGACGATTATACTGTAGCATTTCCACAACCAGCAAAGTAGCCAACAGAAGAAACTCAAACCCCCAGGGGAGAAGGAGTGTGTTAGGGGAAGGAGATGGCATTTTTAATCAGCTGAGCAACTTGAGGTGGGGTGTCTCTTTTTTACAGATAAAAATAGATAATACATGAGCATGATTATCAATTAATTATTCCTAAATATTTACATTCAGACAGCAAGCAGATTGACAGCTCTGTCTTGCCTGCTCCTTTAATGGTACTTTCTGCCTAGACTTGGGTGAAAACATGAGCGGCAGGTTCCAATCGCTCACCTGCACAGCCATCCCCACATCTTAGCACGTCCTTTTTGCTCAGTAGGTTACTGTGGCCCACAGCTCTTTTGAGTAGGTTATTTTTTTAGAAAGAAACAATCCAAGGCTATTCTGATGTGTTAGAGAAGCCCCTCCTATATTTTTTTCTTTTAATAAAGACACTTCCCTGTTAGGACTTCCTTTCCCCTCAAAAACCTGGCCTCTGATTCCAACTGTTTACATTTGCCTGCCACCTTTCTGCTCCACTTATAGATCCCAAGAATAATTGCTCCCCCCTGAAAAAAGTCTGCCATCATTACTGGAATGCAAGAAGTAGCAGAAAAGATGAGATTAACAGGATACACGATGGCTTTTAACAATGTCTTTTTAGCCTGTTTCTGCATGTGTGTGTGTGTGTATGCGTGTATGGGCGTGTGCATGCCATGTGTGTATTTTGACTGAAATCTTGAGACATTTCTTTGGCTATCAGACTTCTGAGAGAAATTGCTTTGCACAGAAGCATAACATAGATGTAAGTATTGAACCAAATGTGCAGCTTATGTTTATATTACAAAATTAGTTTTGGTCAGCTCTCCATGTACGTGGCCAACAGACTGAGAAAAATCCCAAGCTCTGGTGTGGACAGTGAGCACAATTACAGCTTATGTCAGTGTTGACAGTTCATTGAGCAAAGCCCTAGTTATTTTGGAGTCTCTTCTGCATTTCACTAGGATCTGAGTGGAAAAAACACTGTTCCTCCCTACTTCTGTGGCCTTCCAGCAGACCCTGGAGGCCACGTGCAAGGGAGATGGAGAAATGGAGGAAAAAAGAGAAATGCGAGCTCCATTTTCTTTTCTCAAACCCACAAGTCATAGTGAGAAGAAAGCAACGAATGCTTTGGCACACGATCCAGGATGCCCCCACCCACCCACCAAAAAAAAGGAAAGAAAAAGAAAAAAGTCCACCCTCCCCCCAACGAACCCAACAGTGAGCCTCACAGAATGGCTTCAACAATGGTACCCACCCCAAGGGTGGAGACAACAGATGGGAAAGATGAGAGAAATCAGGCTTCCTATTTTTCCATTAGTACAAATGTAAAAATTCGTAACGTAACTTTACGCGCAGAGAAGAGTAGACGAAAGATCACGTCTGCAATGCCATGTTTCTGACTTTGGTTAATAGGTTTCATAGTGAATCAGCACTTAGTACCTGAAAGGATGCAGTCCTTCCTCCAGGTGGCAGGCTTGTATTCGCTTTGAACAGCTAAAAGTTTTTGTTTGTTGTTGGTTTTTGGTTTAGTTTTTTTTCTTTTTCCCTAAAATGTGTTCATATTTTCATACTATACAGAAAAAAGTACGTGGTTATTTGGTTTGCTTTAAGTCCATTAAAAAACTGGCTTTGGGGAGACAGGTTGGGGACGGGAACTATCCTACCACACACACCTTCAGTGTGGTGTATTCCTTGTTTAAAAATTTTCAAAAAAATTTCATTTTCCTTTTTGGAAAACCAACGGACACGTAGAAACCATTCTGTCCACTTGGTAGTTTTCTTAGTCTTTTACTTACAAGGGTGACAATGACTGGGGCTATTTTTCCAATTTAATTTAATTTCCTTTTTTTTCCCTTCTTCTTCTTCTTCTTCTTTTTTTTTTTTTGGTGGCATTCCAAGGGTGGAATTTAGTTTCTGTGGATTTTGCTTCCGATTCTGGGTGGGCGTCTCTTTAGGAGTTTTCTTCCAGTGAGTCCGTTAAGGGCTCCAGAGGGACGGCCGTGGCCGGTTCGTGCTGTTTCAAGCGTTTAATTGTGTTCTTCAGCGCTTGCCTCTTATTGCAGAACCAAACTCTAACTACTTCCCGGTCATAGTTCAGCTTCTCAGCAATTTCGGTCATTTCCTGTCCAGAGGGGTGTGTGTTCTTCTCAAAGTGGGCATTGAGGATCTCAAGGGCCTGGGGAGTGAAGGAGGTGCGCCGCTTGCGCTTTTTGGACGGTTCGCTCCCGATAAACTCGGTCAGGTTCTGCATACCTGCGCGATGGCGGGCCTCAGCCTCGGCCATCCACCGCTCAAGCACCGGCTTGATCTTCTGGGCACTTTTAGGGGTGATGTCCAGCTTTTCAAACCTGGCAGGATACAAAAGGCCAGGGTTCAGTTTGGCTGTCAGACTGCTAGCTATAGTGTTCTCTTGGGCTTCCTGTGGTAGGAAAAAGTGGCTTCTCAGGATGGTGTGTCTGGGGGGAAAATTGAGAAAGAACAGTCTTACACTGAGTCCTCTGCCAGGGTGGGCCTCCTGCCTGCCTGCCTGACTGCCTGGCAGGGCGAATTCGCTGCAGGTTAGTGGCCAGCTGCAAGGTAGCCAGCCCCGCCCCAGCCAGCGCCACCCCCCACGTGCTCCATGCCAGCGCATGCAGACCGCACACCACACACCACACACCACGCACACGGGGCGGGACACGCGGGCTAGCGACACGGGCACGCCAACGACTCGCGGGCCTTTCCCCTGCGAACGCTGAGATCTAAACTTTGATTTTAACGGTACCAGCTCCATTTCCCCAATCGTCAGAATCCTGAAGGCAAAAATTAACGCCAGAAAGTGACATCAAAGACAAGAGTGGTCACGGTCTTTTGCTTAAAACGGTATGTTTTGCATTTGGTTTTCTTTAAGTTCCCCCCATTGACTTGGTTATGAAAATGTTACAGCTATTATCGTAGTCAGTGATGGCAACTGGGACGTTCCTTTTATGGCTCCCTTTTTATCCCTCTCTCTTGTGTCTCATTTTAACTTCTTTCTCTCCCGGAACAAACAATTTTCACTATATGTAAGTTAACAACATGCCCCTTTTCCAGGGGCCCAGTTGCTGCTTTGCTGTTCTGGCTGGAACAGCTGGACACATTGTAATTACTATGGAACACCCCGCCCCTGGGTGTGCTAAGGCCACCTCATGCCTTCCAAACACCGTCGAGCATAATGGTGTACTTTTGCACCAGGGCATCAAGCTGTGTTTAATGTGTGATATCTGCAAACTGTACTTGAACGATATCATTTTCTGTAAATGAGGTCTTCTATGTATCAATTGCCATCAGCAATTCTTTGCTACATTGACTTTAAAAAATATGAAGCATCTTGGACAAAATTATATAGAGTGTTTTAAGGTCATCCTGGTACCAAACTCATACTCACTCTCAATGAAAAACAAAAAAGTACCAATTCCTTTTGTTTGTTTGTTTATTCTATATCCAAATTCACAACCCTCAAGTATGGCAACTTTGGATATATAGAATTCCCCTCTCTCTTTTAAGGTGTTCCATGCTGTTGAAAACAACCTCTGACTGAGAGTGCATCATATTACAATGGTCTGTTCTCACAGAGCTAAGATGAGCACGCATGAGTCAGTCAGAATATGTTTAGTAAGGATGCTTGCAAAGGGATGGAATAGGCCTTCTTTGTGTGCCATATTCTTACTTTTGACAGCACATTTTAGATCTCCTATAATGTGATAAGCAACACAAATAATATTGAATCTTAATGCAATTGCCAGAGCATTCCCTTCCATGTAGAGTTCAAGGCATTATTTGTTTATCTGTTAATTTTTGAAAAACCCAACTTCCAGTACTGGTTAAGGAGAGGAGAAGTACATTTACCTTCAGTACAAAGTGAACTAATAATTTAACGTTTTTTAATGAGCTTGTCATTTGTGGCAAGCTCCCCCAAAGCTCTCATTGTTGTGCTAATTTGCCGCATACCACATTTTGCCATGATTCACCATGAAAGCCCCAAAGCTTCAACTCTTGATAGCATGGCAACAGTCTTTACAGAGCCATGGTGCCAGGGGACAGAGCTTGTGATAGGGCTGTCGAATGCACTGGTGGCATCTTTTTCTCTGTGACTCTGATAAAGAGGGACTCAAAGCAGTGCATAGGGGTCACTGCAGCTAATAAGGGACAAGTGTCACCTGTGCACAGGCTCTAATGCAGATTCCTTCCTACCCTTAGAATTTACTTAAATTGTTCCTATGTAAAATCTTGGTCTTTCATTTTTTTTTTTTCCCTTGGTAGACAGCTCCTAAACCGATCTCCCCGAAACACAGGAAGCTAGAATCCCAGCATATAGCTGCCTAAAGTCACGGCATCTTACATGTTCTACTATCCTGGGAATTCCCAAGGTCTATGTATTTCAGCCACAGCTTTTTTGGCTCCTTCCTGGGGAAGACTTTAGAAATCAACATATTTGATTGGAAATGCCCAAGAGATGCTAGGTATGTGAGTTAAAACATTAGCTAGCACTTACATCAATAAAAGGAAATCACATTTTAGGACTAAAAATAAGTGAAAGAGGAATTTAGCACCAATAGAAAATTGGCAACAACTTAAAAACCTGTGGCTGCCTTTATCCCAAGGCTGTCAAGATGAAACAAAATTAATGTTTCCCAACAGGGAACAAACAGTATTCATATCATTGATGCTGCTTGTTAGTGTTGATGCTTCTGTACATGTTGTTTGGAATAACATATACAAGCCTCGAAACAAATTTCCCAGCAGTAGTATCCTTGTATAGACTGAATAAAGGTTATTTTCTACAGGGAGGTATCTTATAAGAAAAAACAGTAGGGGAGGCCATAGAAGTGAGAGGATCCTATGGTGCTTTTTGTATTTAACAACAATCAATGGGTTTTATGGAAAATCATTGAGCAAAATGTGAGCTGCAAGCTACTACCCCATACTGATGTTATTTATAACCTTAGTCTTAAACTGCAGGAAAAGTACACTTCCGTCCTTTGGGGAATACATTAAAAGTATAAAGAGCAGATAAAAAGACAGCATTTCATGGATCACCAAGAACAAAATCCACTTAAATGAGTTTAGAGTTGGTTTCTTGGCTTTTCCTGATGGAGGAGGACTCATAAGGCATCGCCCAAGAGGAAAAAGCTCTTACCGAAGTGCCTTTGTTACCTCATGCATAAACATGGGATTAGCGCAACACACGCATGCATGCATGGGGTCTGCCTCTGACTAACCCGGATCAACTTGAACACAGCCAAGGCTGGATTCTGTCACTTATTTATTTAATTCGGGGGGTGGCGGAAAAGGTTAGGACAGATTCTTACTACCCTTTTCTGAGCCATTTAAAGCAGCCACTTCTTTTTTTAAAAGATGCACTTTTAAAGCTGCATCTGGGAAGGCAAGTTAAAACCTTCAAGGTCAGAAGATGGTTAATTTTTTTTTTTTTAATGTGTGTTTTCTTGGAAAATCCTGATAGCCATCTCTGGGCAGAAATAGTGGAAATGTTAACACAAATTGGGACTGGCAGCTTTACAACATTTGCTCAGGATACCTATGTGCACACAGCAGTTGGTGGCTCTGAGCTGCATAGGAGTGTGGGCCCAGCAGAAGGCCCCTGGCTCCAGGGTAGTGTATTTCCAATGAGACCGCCTTGGAAGTTCTTTGTGAGTTGACAGGAGTTATCAAGCCAGGACCCCAAAATCTGCTTCAGCACCTCCATCTGCATCAAGATCACCAATCCCAATACATAGCTGTCCCAAACTTTGTTCCCACACTCTGCCCCTCCAGCTTTGCCCACCCAAAGAAGAAAAGCTGAGCCGCGAGGACAAACGACCCCAGGCCGGCCAGGAGAGGTGACAGCATGCGGGCGCGGGTTACCTGCAGATGGCCGACTGGCTGTACGCGGGCCCCTCTGTAGCACTGAGCGCCTGGCCCACCTGAGTCTGGGTCAGGCCAAGGGACAGGCGACGGATTTTAAAAGCTTTGGCAAATTCTCGGATCTCCTCCAGATTAACCCCATCCACCTCACCCGCTGCCATTTGAGGATCTGTGGAGATGTTTTTAAAAATAGGATCAATACGTCAACACACGACCGAGCAGTATTTGTTTATTACGGTTTATAAGAAAGTGGCTCTCTTTAACAGCAGAGAGGTGGGGAACCATCACAGAATGTCCTTTTTGTCTCCCAGGTGAGGCACCCAAGACTCCATCCTCAACTCATTACACCTCCACAAATCATCCTTCGAGATGTTTCTACCCCAGATAAAACCGCAGCTTGCTGCCACTGCCACCTGCCCAAAGCCAGAGCATGCTCCTCAAATAACAACCAGCATGGGGAGGCACTTGTTATGGGGGTGCAACTCCATTTTGCCCATAAATATGTTCAAATATTATGCGAAATATAAAAATGGAAAGGTTTCCATTTGAATTGTCTTCACTGGGAATCTTTAGCACTAAAAATTGCCCTTGAAGAAAATAATACTGTGTGTTTTTCCTTCACGTATATTGATACAGCCAGGCTAACACACAGTATTGTTGCCTAATTTCTTACATCCACATTAGCCCTTCAGAAGAGCATGCGTATGAAACTGTAAGAATAGTATTGTCGTTCCCCATCCCCCCATAGCAGTTTACTGACACAGATGCCTTTGTCCCCTGAAAGGGCACATAATAAAAAATGCCTACCACAGGAAGGCTCCTTTGGTGCTGGATAACGCGGTCAATTTAGGACTTATCAAGGGAAATGACACAACAGCTGGAGAATGAAACTTCCCCCCCCTGGCTACTGATCCCTGGATAAATGAAAGCATACACCAAGCTGGAGACAGCATGGGTTGGGGATGGTGGAAGATTTCAAAGTGCTGCTCAATCCTGCCTGTAGCGAAGCCATTCTCCCTGTGAGCTGACTCTATTGTTCTTCACCTCATTCCTCCCACTTAGGTGAAAAGTTTTTCTCTTCCTCTTTCTGCACAATAACCCATCAATTTCAGTAAATTCAAGTACTTGTCCAAGGACTGTGGTGGACTGTATTACTCTTCTGGTCTCAGGCTTGTAGTAACTCCGATTGTTATAAAAATAAAAATAAAAAATAAACATTTGCATGCCAAGTGCCAATTTTTCATGAACTTTTAAATAAGGATGTTAATAAGAATCAGCAATATGGGTGTACGCTGTACCTTTATCTTCATATTAAAAAAAAAGATCCTGTAGAATTTTACCTGTCATATGTCATAATTTTGTTGTAGAAAGATTGAAAGGTGGTACAGCCACTGTGATCAGTCTGTAAATGTTTTCTAAAGTGACTCCTGGGAGTCCCGAGTAGTGGGAAGGGGCAAGAGAAATATCAGAAACGGTCCCAGCATCTGTGGAGTTTACAGTCTATAGGGCGTTGGGAACCAACACTAATGCATAAGAAACGATTAGAGAAAAATAGCAGGCAGAGTATAATCAAGAGCTAATAGTGTGACACCCACAATGGGTGTGCAGAGAAGGGAGAGAGGCCATGAGGGAGGATTCATCTGGGTTTTCCCCAATGGGCAGCGTTCAGAGAATGGAGGGGCCAGATCTGGTCAGGGTGCAGAGTGTGCAGACAAGACAGATGCAGGGAGGAGCAGAGCACTGTGGGGGCCTGCAGGGTTGCTAGGGCCGAGTAGGAGCTCATGCTAGGAGTGATGAGTATTTCAGGGTAGCACATTGAGAATCCACGTGCATAGCCAGGGACTGGGGCCGGGCGACTATAAGACCGGTTTGGCCAAGATGAATAAAATCTTGCTTTTTCTCCCTAAACTACACCCTCCTCCTGCCCCCACAGGCTGGCAACACTTGCTTACGGAAAGACGTGTGTGGGTCGTCCATGGTGGAGGCAGCGCTTTGGATCTTAAATCCTACCCGCATGTCTGCCTGGACTCGCTGAGGATTGTGGGAGGTCGCATCCGGCACACCTCAGCCTCGAGCACTTTCCCCCTTCGTGAAAAAATCCCTAGAGCAGAAGCTGCAAATGAGCAGCTTGCAAATAAAACCCAGCTTTCCTAGTGCTTAAAAATTTTTAAAAAATTACTTGCCAACATGTAAACATCGATTTCTAAAGAAAAATCTAGGTTTTCCACGTTTTTTTTGAAATGTTAGAAGATTTGGCCGCACCGGATGTCCATTTGCATTTGGTAACGCTCAGTCGGCTGGAACTGATTCTGGCTGCCCCTTCGGCCCCTCCCATCGGCATCCTCCTGCCAGCCCGCCTGGGACCTGCTGCCTGCTCAGCCTGTTTCGTGACCCTACGTTTAGAGCATGCATTCTTAATGGGGCTCATACTGATTCTGGGGGGCGGGAAGGGAAGGGAAGTAGGAAGAGTCTTAGACAGGACAATGTATGGCTCCTCAAAGGGCCACAGTGCATCAACAGAACAGATATGCAGTGTATCTGTGCTATCAAAATGTCATGGGGGGGAGGAGGACAATTAGGATAAAAATAAATCCAAAAAGCCTCCTTGCAAGGGGAGCGGAGTGTTAACATTAATAAAATAATAGTTGAGAAACGCTGGTTTGGAGCACAGAGGGCCACTTGATATGGAATGGTACGAGGGCGGGGGTCTGGCCTCCCCCAGGAAAGAGGGAAGAAGGGCTTGGCAGCCTTGCAAGGGTGGGCATGGAGGTTCAAAACTGAAAAAATGGAAGCCGGAGACTTTCCTTGTAACAGTATGGCTTTTAGGACTGTGTGGTGTTAATTTGGCAGGTATCAGAGTCACCTGCTGGGGCCCAGGCATGTACATTTTCAACAAGTACTGCAGGTGATCCTGATGCAGAGGATCAGCTGACCTCACTTACAGGAATCTTTATGGCTGGGACTGGCCAAGTCTGGGCGTAGTGTCCTCTGTGTGCCAACATCTTTCCTGACCCTTTACCATTATTACTCAGCAGGTTCCACTACACAGAAAACCTGCTGCCTCACCTGTGCAGGACCAATGGGCCAGAGGGGCTTCTGCGCAGACACCCAACGCCAGCCCTTTCCTCAGCCCACCCCCTCCACGTGTGGCCGCGGCACAGGTCTGGGAGTCAGTAGGCTGGGGTTGCCAGTGTAGTCTGTGGTTGGGGAGACAGTTCTTGAGCAAAACTAAATCGCCCTTTTGGGAAGTAAAATTTTTGCCTTTATTAGCCCTACCTCTAGATCAACTGGAATCAACTGAATTATCCGGCACCTGAGGGGCAGGTCTTGGACTGGTAGGGTTTCGTGGTCAGCTTCAGTCTCAGGGCCTGACTTAGCAGCGCAGTACTGGGCAAGTTTATGCCTCCTATCACCTTTCTTTTCTTCTCCTGCTGCCTCTGTTGTTTATGTCTCCTCACTAGTTCCTTGAGACCAGGAACAAAATCTGCATTTGTGATGCTGTAGATTGCTTTTTGGCAGATTCCTGACAATAACCAGAGTTGAAAAGGAAGCTGTGGACTCTTAGCTTCCATGCTGTGAGCGGTGTTGTATGGATTACCGAACTTTCACTCTAAAGCTCAGAGAGATGGGCGGGAGTCCTGGCCACTGAGCCCAGTGTCTTCCATGGGGCCCCAACAAACATTCATTACACCAGAAAGCTGGATTCCTTCTTCCACTTCTCACGCAGTTTCCACTCTTGTACTTTCTCCTGGTTCTAATTAGAGAGGTGATAAGATAGGAATTCTTGTGAAATTTAAACAGGGTGGTGGTCTGCTGGACAAAGGACAGGGAAGGGGAACTCAACATCTCTTCGTGCAATTTTTTGATTGCTGCAGGTGAGCTGCTCAGCTTTCTTTATATTAGTGTTCTTACCCTTGAAACTCAGTTGGCAAAATGCATTATTATGGTTTTGCGCCATGGGTTCCAAGATTATAGAAGTCTCCCCATCCAAAGAAGGAGTCTATGCCTAGAGAAATATTACCTTTATGCTGATTACAACATGTGGGACTTGTCTTCATACACTGGGAGAACTTATTAGATGGTGTCTGTGAGATGTTTTAAACTGATCAAAAGACTAATGCTATTTTTTTTATCCCAAAGTTTCCGTCTTAAATTCTTGAGGTTGTTTCACTGTGGGAACAATTTCCCTTCTGTAAGGGCTATGTACTTTTCAGCTTGAGGACGGAAAACAAGAGATGAACGTGGTAAAGGAGGCTTTCCTGGAATGTTGCCTGAGCTCTCGACCTAGCTCAGTTTGACATTCTACCCTGGAACAGGTCAGTCTGGCTTGCTGTCATCCATTCTCCTGGCTCTGGGGAGGTTGGGTTAATTTTAAGGATGAATCTGAGGCCACCTTGTGGGAACCTCCTGGGGAGCCCTCAGATTTCCCACGAGGTGGATCCAGCACCTTTACCCAGCTCGAGGGCAACACCCAGTCTGTGGTTTTCTAGACTGAGGAGGAAATGACACCTTTTATAGAAGTTTGCTCCAGATTAAGTCGGCCCAATGCATTAAATACAGGGCCAGCAATGGCAATGACAGCCAGGGTCCAGCCTGAGTCTGATCCTTGATCAACCTATAACTGGCCCGTAGGATAAACTGGCATTGAAAATTGGCAGTGACTCATAAGTATAATGATGGCATTTCCCAAACCAAATCTGGAATGCATGGACTAAAAAGTAAAAAGATTTTTATGGGAGCCAAATGCAAAGTGTGTGAAAACCAATCTGTTTTGTAGAATCTGGCTGCATGGTCACTGGGCTCACACTGAATTGAGTGCTCAGGATGCATCAGTCAGGACAGATGTTTTGCTTTTCCTTTTTGTTTTTTAAATTTAGCTCTTTCCTACCATTAGCCTGGGTGTCAGTAAGGGATTGCTGAATGGGTTGAGCAGTCACCGTGCATCAACATCATCCTTCTGTGTTCCCTCACCGTGGGGTTGTTATGGGGATAATGTGCAGTGTTAAAGAAGCGTGAATTAACTGTCTTATGTAAATGTCTGTCTGGCTTTTTAGTGCTATTCTCACAACAAATAATGGGTATATTTACCAAATATTTCTGGGAAATAAACCATTTGGGAATGTGCAATTTAATTTGGGAGAATAGCATACTTGCAATACGGTGACTTCATTGGGTTGTGGAAAATGGTGTGAACGTGAATCAGGGGTTTCACTGTGCTAATGCTATCACCATGCATCTTTATGTTCACTTTATAGTTTTGGTTTTTCTGGGACTAGCTATAAGTCCTTTGCTGTCTAAGGATCATGCTAAGGGGTTTTAAAAAAAGCGTACTGGAAAAAAAACCCAGCAAGCAAGCAAAACCCTCAAATTTTACCTGTTTCTAAACAGTACACTGTAAATCTTAAACCAAATTGGGACATTTGTCAAGTCAAGAAAAGTATGATTTTTCTCCTATATTTTCCAAAAACCCTACTTATAGAAACTATATCTACCCCTGATAACTATGGAGATTGAGCAAGGTTTAACACAGGGCAAGGTGTGTGGGTACTAAGAATAGGTACTGTGCAGATGTTTTAACAAGTGAGTGTATTCGGTAATTCTGAGCCCAGATGTGCTGTTCTTTGCATATGAAGATTCTGTTATTGTTATTAAGACATTAACAGTCCTTTGCTTGGAGTGGGAAAGAGTTTTGTATGTTCCACCAACTTTAGTTCATCTGGCATATAGCTGGTTGGCCAACATTAGGTTGAGAATCTTTGATGATAACATGGATTCCTCATTGGCCGAGGTTTTGCCAAAGGTTCTGTGGTATTCTGATATAATGAGAAATATAAACTTGGTCTCTGTCCTGGGCTCTGGGCCCAAAGCTCCTAAAATCCTTGTAATTTCCTAAGTGTGCTAGGCACTAGGAAACACTAGCATCTTTTGTTTTAATACTTAGTCTTTGATCCCAGTTTCTGACAGAGCTCATAAATCCCCTGGAATTTCCTGGGTGATAGGAACATCTTTTGTTCTAATGAGGTGACTCTTAGTGGGCTCCTGGGTAGCTTCAGGATGGTGGCTGGCTGTCAGAAAGACCCAGCCATGATCAGAATCTTGGACCTTTCAGCTCCACTCATATCCTCCAGGGAGGAAAGAAGAGCTGGAGATTGAGTTAATAATCGATGATGCCTACATGATGAAGCCTCCATAAGAATCTAAAGTATGGAATTTGGAGAGATTCAGAGTTGGTGGACACATCCACTTGCCTAGAGGGTGGTGCATCCCAACTCCATGGGGACAGAAGTTCCTGCACTTGGGGTCTTTTGCGACCTTGCCCTGTATACCTCTTCATCTGGCTTTTCATCTGCATTCATTATCATATCCTTTATGGTAGTCCAGTAAACGGTAAATGTTTCCCTGAGTTCTGTGAACCATTACAGCCAATTATGGAACCAGAGGTCTATGACCCATGTATTACTCATTTAGTGGTTGGGTTTTGAGACAGAAGGGAATTTAACTAAACAACATGCGTAAAATCTGTAAGCAACTGTTAAGTCCAGTGATGGATTTTTGCAAAGTCTGACTCCTAGTGGTACTGCTACACCCTATCGTGCCTGTCAGAGAAGACTGTAGAGCTAGCGTGGGCTCCTCTTTCAGGCTTTGCATACGAATTTGGAGTGTCCTGCTTCAAGTGCATGCAGTAAAAAAGTCTCTCTTCCCCGAGTATTTCTATTTCATATCAAGGATATGTTAGTATGGTTCACTCAACATAAACCTAGAACTTAGATGCCCCAATGGCCACTGTGCAATTGAAATTCCACCTGGCACATTAAGTAGCTCTGTTACTGATTTCTGAAAAAGGTTAATCCTTCCCCGTCTGGCTTGTGACCGGTGACTAGAGTGAACCCAGTTCCACCCACCCATCTGTCTGCTGTCCATCCATCCCATTTATCCAATTCTATACCCATCTAACATGTATTAACTATTAATATTTACCTTGTGTAAAACACCGCATTAGTGGCTGGGGGTGTGTGTGGTTTGTACATTTATTTCATATTTTACTTATTTTTTTTCTTGATAAGACACTTAACTTTGGTCCGTTTTCTTTCAGGACCAAAGCTTAACAGCCTATTCTAAATTTATGACCTTGCTGTCATTTAGAAACAGAACATTTTGCAGAAACTTATGCAGAATATTGAATTGGAACAAGGTTTGAATCTTTTCCCACAACAACCCTAGGAGAGGTTGTTTTAATTGGGAAAAATATGACTATAATTAAATTAACTTTATCTATGATTTTATTTAGGTAGGACTAGAGTTTCTGGCCCAAATGAAGAGGGTTGTATATCTAAACACCCTAAAATATGGTTGGTGGAAAACTGCATATATGTGCTGAATTTCTATTTGGTTTTGATCCATCTTTAAGATCAAGAGCATCAGGCTAGTCCACTGAAGTACCTGGGCATTCCAATATCTTTCTGTAATGCGTCATTCAATTCTCTTCCCCACCCACAAGCATTTTTCCTGCCTGAACTATCCATATAATTGAATATGTATATATGTCTATAAAATTATTTTTCTTTTTGGGTGTTGCTTGTGGAGGGAGGACATGTCAACCCTCCATTTTGATTTGTGTTACCAGATTTGTCCCATAATTCGTGAGGATCCTATTGTTTCTGTTATAACAGATCATTCACGACGCTTGGCCGAACACAGATCCTCACGTCTCCTCATTTCATGGCACAGGTGCCTATGCAGTGCTGTAGCCCTTGAAACCCACAGCCGCTGGGTTTTTGGCCCCTAATGAATTGCGATCTATGCACATGTTCTGTGCTTTTATATGTAAGTAAAAATTGCACTAAAGGTGAATAACCGACATTAAATCAGACCATTGTCCTGTTGATCTTAACATGCTTCTATTTGCATGTGATAAATAAGATATTTTCACCTAGGGCCAAATAGCATTTCTAAAAATTTTATGTATGTGTATCTCTGTGTGTGTGTATGTGTGTGTGTGTGTGTGTATCTCACCTAGTCAGGAAGGCAGACTTTCAGGTTTATTTTATTTTATGAATGGTTGTTCAGAGATTTCTCATCTGAGTCCTGCCCATGCAGCTTCCCCCACATGCCACTGAAGGCGGCTCATTGTGCACACACACCCAGCCGCCCACAGGCACTCTCTCTTTTATTTCCTCTGACACCTACAAATAGAATGGCAGGGGACTTCAAACACACAGAAAAGCAGCTTGACCTGCCGGCTGAGTGCCTGTTGTTGGTTATTTCAGTTCTGAGCTATGTGGCTCATGCCCTGCAAGCTGATCAGTTTCGACCTTCTGAAGTGGCAGGACTGACTCAGCACATCAGGAGCCACTTAAGATGGAACCCAGCCCCTGACATGTGGCAAACATGCACTAACCCAGGGGGCGTGCTCTGGGGGCCTGCTTCCCTAAGGAACCATTTGGCCCTGGGCATGGACTTCATGGGTGGGGGGAGAAGAGGGCAGAGAAAGAGAGAGAGAGAGAGAGAGAGAGAGAGAGAGAGAGAGAGAGAGAGAGAGAGAGAGAGAAAGGAAAGCATTGCAAATAGGCAACAAGAAGGCCACCATGATTTAAACCGAGCCAGAAAGGATACTTACTGCTGACTAACTGGCCCACGCTCAAAGCTGAAGAAGAGGAGGATGAGGAGGAAGAAGAGGAAGCCTGCCGGACGGGACTTTGAGACATGGATGCTTGGCTGTGAGCCAGGTGCAGAAGGTTGCCTTGAGAGGCTGCTTGACCCACTGACGTCTGGGAGGGTTGGTGGAGCTACATGGGGGGATGTAAAAAAATACACAAATGAATGAAAATTAGGGGGAAAATGCCAGGGAACAGAAGTTTCATCTGGGGTTGAATAATTTTATTTCCAAGAATACATACTTCTCAGGAACAGTGCACGCCCTACTCAACAGGCAGGAATTTTTTGTATATATTATGTTGCCGATTGCTTGACAGGCACTTTATTAGTAATTCTAAATATATTATTAATTCCCTACTTGGCTTGCTAGAGCACCCAATTTTCTACATTTCTCGACCATGGTGTGTGGCTGGACTCCTTCTGCCTATTTATTTAATTACAGTGCACTTGACAGGTTTCTCAAGTAAGTGTAGATAAAATATAACACAATCGACTCAGAATGCAAAACTCAAACTTAAAGATGTGGCTGTGCCTCACCATTTTATCTTATGTAACTGGTATTTTTGGACAAGTTCCAATTTAGGCTCAGTGAGAACGTCCTGTCCTGCTCTCTCAGACTCAAGAGTCTGGATAGATTACTATGGAGTTGATAAAATGCACTCTGATGTCCCATAGAAAATTAAGAGAGAAGGTGAGGAGTCAGGACGAAAATATCCAGTAATATTTGTAGCTTTCAGTTCTTATTCTTACTCTGCACCAGCCACTGTGTTAAGGACATTCATTTAATTCTCACATCAGCCTGTGGTGTGAGTACTACCCTGACCCTTCTTTTACAAACAAGGAAGCCGAGGCACAGAGAAGTTAAAGGATTTTATGGGTTCATCCAGCTGGTGTGGAGGAGCTGGTCTCTGGACTTAGGAAGTCTGACCCTGGGGCCCAAGCTGTTAGTCACAATGCCACAAGGAAGAATTAATTTAATTTTTAAAATTTTGTGTGCATCAAAGATCATCTTTTACATTCATTTATTCATTATTTCTTTACAGGTTATTGAAGGACTGATGCTGGTGAGAGGAGCTCAGCTGAGGAGAGGAAAGAGAGAGGAAGGGGAAATGTTTGCAGGTTCTAGGTCCACTTGGAGGCCTGGGAGGGAACTCTCTCCATTGCGTGTTGCAGGTGGGCAATTCATCTCAGTATTAACCACCTTTGTCAATTGGATATAGCACTTTTTGGTTTACAAAGTGCTTTTCCATCCCTCATCACACTCACAGAGGTGTAGCACAGTTTCTGTAAAAGGGAGTCAGCCTGGGAATAGCATTAGATCAGGCCTTGAACTTTGGTGGAGAGCCAACCCCCAAACGGGCACAGTCTGAGGTCTACTACCTTCCCAGCATCTAAGAGCCAGCCTGGGGTGTTTCAACTTCACATTCGTTGCTGCTTTCCCAATGTGTGTGTGTTCAGCTTTTAATTCAACTTTATTAAGATATAATTTGCACTTAATAAAATATACCCATTTTAAACATAAAGTTGTGTGTTTTGTTAAATATGTACACTTGTGAAACCACCACCATCATAGTCAAGATATAGATGCTTCTCATCATTCCACAACATTCCCTCATCCCTTTTGCAATCAATTTCCTTCTAACTCTCTGCCCCAGACAACCACTGCTCTGCTTTCTGTCACTATGGATTCATTGGTGAGATTCCAGAAATGGAATCATATAGTATATACTCTTTTTGTATCTGGCTTCTTTTGCTTGGAATGGTATTTTCAAAATTCATCCATACTATTGCATGCATCATTCCTTTTTATTGCTGAATAGTATTTGTGGATATATATGAAAATGATAAACTGTTTATCCATTCATCTATTGGTAGGCATTTCAGTTGTTTCCAGTTTGGGACTATTATGGGGCGATGATGAATAAAACTGTTATCCACATTTATGTACAAATTTGTGTGTCTACTTGTGTTTTGTTTCTCTTATGTAAATACCTAGAAATGGAATTAGTGGATCATACTATAAATGCATGTTTAACTTTCTGAGAAACACTCAAGCTGTTTTCCAGAGTGGTTGTACCATTTTATATTCCCACCAGCAATGGACGAGAATTCCACTTGCTCCACATCCTCACCAACACTTGGGATTGTCAATCTTTTTAATTTCCTAAAATGTTTTTAGCCATAAAGTTAACATTTTACCTTCAAACAATTGCTGGTAAGGGGCTAATTTGGAAATGTGCTTAATGAGTTATTTTCCCTTCTGGTCCCCTATGGCATTAATATTAATAGTAGCTCCCCCTATCCACATGCTATTCCTATGCAGCAGACACGCCTGGTCTGATTATGAGAAGTAAATGGCCCAAGGCCATTTGGCTGCTGAACATTAGAATCCAGGCTCCCACCTCATAGTTCAGGGCTCTTCCCAGGATTCTATCTGTCCCTCCTACAGAATTGCCTGCAGTTACATTTCCAGTGCACACGCATACTGTTACGCAGCTATGCTAAGTGGAGGCTAGATTATGAACCAAGGATAGTTAAGATCTATACAGGAACCCCAATCAATATGCATCAAGCATCTGCCAAATGTAATTAGCTAAGCTGATGAGCATATAATCAACAATTGAATCCAGTAAATTTTATACTGTGGGACACATATTAAAGATTAAATCTATTTTTAATTTGCTTAATAAAATGTGATGGATGTTTGCATGCCAATCTACCCCTCTAACCTATTGAGTTGTCCTTCTCAATACCGATACTTGGCAAAAGCTTTTTACAGTTTTGAGTTACTGAATAATAAGATAGTCTTTGGTTTTACCATTCTATCAATATGTTATTGGCCCTGGGTGTGGTAACGAACCATCAAAGTAACTGAGTAAGACAATAATCAATTTAAATATTTCTTCCTCAGACCCAACTCAGTAAAGAAAAAATTACTAGGCTGCAATCTTACTTAGGAGTCACTAAAGCAAACTAGGGTTTGTGCATTCAGCTATGCAAGAGAAGAAATTTGCGAGGACAATAAAATAGTGTTTTTAAGAACTTGCTCCATGTCTATACAGTCAAAAGGAATCTAAGATTTCTTAGAAGAAAAGATATTTTTCTTCAAAAGTAAAAAATACATATATTTTTTAGAACATTGGAGTTCTGTTTACCTTCAGAGTTTAGCCAGACAGTTTAGAAAAACCAATAAAAATTTATAAAAGTTTTTACTTGTCAAGAATCAAGACAATTATATAAGCAGTAGCATCTTAATGGAGCCTATATATCTCATTCCAATGGCCAGTGTATGCAGGTATCTGATCTAGAATCACTTGCAAGCCCAAATAGGACAGCCTACTGTACATATCAAAATCATCCCAGAGATTAACTTCTCCTTCATAACTTCTTTCTTCTGAAAAAGAGGACATTAGAGGTACCACATCTGTTTCTTTCCATCCCTAAAACTGCAGTTCTTTCAGGTAAACTATGAAATATAGCACTAAGTCATTGATGTACTTAGTTTCATGATTTTGGTATATTAATCTTTAGAAATTTTATGCTTAAAATATATTTATCAATACAAAAAGACAAAGCAGAGATTTAAGCTACTTCATAAAACAATTCTGAGGTCCAATATAAAAATTTAATATACTTTAAATAAACAGCATTAGGAAAATACTATTTATTTGATTTAAGTATGTTGTTTTTCAGACACTTAACTGCAAAGGTCATATAGGTTTGTGTTGCAAAAATCTTATATGTTTGTATTGCATAGCTATTGGCAAAAGAAATAGATATATAAATCCTAAAATATAACTGACCACAAAAATTGGAATAGTTTACTAAAAGAAAATGCAAGGAGTTAGGGAATAACTGGAAGTATAAAGGAAAAACTTTCTTTTCCTTCCTGGAAAGAAGCTTCTATAATGGCAGATGTTTTATTACATTGCCTTAATCTTGAAAGGCCAAATATGTGGATCCCATCTATTGGATGTTTCCTACATCATTTTACATACATTGTTTTGTATCCTGGCAATAGCCCTCTTGGTTAGGTACTGGTGATAACATTTTAGGAGAGGAAACAGACTTAAAAAGACGAGATAACATAGCTGGGATTGCACAGGTACTAGTATAAGTAAGCTTTGAATCCACGTAAGTCTGACTCAGCAGCCAGCGCCCTCCCTGTTCACTGTGCCCTGTGCTGCCTCTCAACTCTGTTCAGTCATTGGAGATGCTCTTAGAAGTCAAGGAAACAGCAGAGGGCTTTAGTTGGGAAGTGTGGGAACAAATGAAAAATGTTCAAACTGATGGGTCATGATGAGCTACATTTTCTAGTTGATCAGCCCTAGTGTAGACCATAATGATCTATCATTTTGAACACATCTCATTGGTGTTTTTTTCCTAACATAAAATGTTTAATATTTTTCTGGTTTTGGAATTATTCTCTGAGGGTCCCAAAGTACTTAAAATGTCATATTTTTAAAAAAACATGGTACTCTCAGGTGGCTAGAGGATTACTCAAAAATATTATTATGATTTTAGTGTAGTCTGGACACACACCTAACATGGAGTTGCCTACAGATTGTCCTTTGCTTGATATAATTAATTCTGGCTATCTGTAGTACCCCAAATTTACTCTTCTTAGTATTGTATCTGTTTATGTGATCATATTTTCTATTTACTCACCACGCTTTCACTAGACTGTCTAAAGGAGCTCAAGTTTATCTCCATCCAAGTTCACACAATCACTTTCTTGCCCTTTTTTGAGCTGTGCACCAGGTATACATAGGCTGAGAGCATGGAGAGTCCAAGAGAAAGAATAGAGAAGGGACAGCTTGTGTTAGCCTGGGGCAGTGCATCATCCAGGGAAGGAGGAACCCGTGTCCATCCTGCACATGGAATGACAAACGGGGAAGACAGGATGCAGACAGAGTCTGAAAAGCTTTATGCTTCCCACTGGCTCTCACAGGCTGGCTTTGCTGGTTTGTTTGTGTTGCTTGGCACTGCCAGGGTGTTTAATATATTCACCAAAAATAGATTGGAATAGCAGCACACTGTAGAGGCTTTCTTGATTTTCTGTGCTGCTGCTCCCACGTATCTCCCATGTGTAATGCACTACATCCTCAATAATGTTCTAGTTTCTGGAATAAAGCATCTTCTAATTAAATCCATGATTGATAGAAAAATAAATGGGGGTAGCAAGTGTCTTGGAAAATGGAATAAAATGCAGAATGCACTAAACATATTGGGAAAGTGAATGCCTCTAGACAGTAAAATTCAAATAGGATTAAATATAGAGAAATTTATTTGGGGAAGAAAACCTTTTCCAAATCTGCAAAGGCAAAATGGAGGAGGTCTGGCCCTTTACAAATGTGCCAGGGTGCCACAGTGAACCACAGGCTACACCCCCATGTGGTGCAGGGGGTGCAGGGAATACAACCCTGGGGGGCCCCTTAGGAGCCAGAACATGTGGGAGGAGCATTGTGACTCTTCCTCCCTCCCTGCCCTGGCTGGCATTTTTCTGAGTAACGTGTATCTTAGAATAGATGAAAGAAGTTAAATTAGTGGTTCTCAAGATTTAGGCTTCATCAGAATTAGCTGGATGGCTGTAAAAGCCGAGGGTTCAAGAATTTGCATGTCTAACAAGTTCTCAGGTGATGCTGCTGCTGTGGTTGGGAGACCACACAGGTTTTAGAAGGAGCTTCTCTTGGAAAAGGCTAAAGAAAGTGGATTTATTATGTCTAGGCAAGGGAAGCCAAAGCCCAGACAGAATAAGAACCTGAGTCTTAGTGAGGCATTCTTTCTGGTGCGGACAGGACAAGAGTGCAAGTATTAAATTTGCTGGAAGATTTAGGGTTGACATCAGGATAATCTACCCTGAAAAATTTTGAGGATCTGGAACATGACACAGGGGAAATTTTAGCCGTCTTTGTGGAAAGTTCAAAAAGTGAGGAGGAAGTTATCCTTTTGGCGGGGTTTAGGAGACTTACTGGGTTTTCCTTCCAGCTCTAGTCCCTGACTCTGAAACATCTCTTTAACCTGAGTGGGAAGAAGAGCCCCAGATGTAAGGTTCTAGAACATGCACCTCCTATCTGCAGGCGGGTAAATATGGCAGGAATGCCAGTGGCTTTGAGGAAGACAGAGGACAGCTGTGTGCCTCAGCCTACAGTGCCAGGCACTGTGAGGACACGGGGAAGTGAGGAGAGTTAGAATGAGAGAAGGACTGAGTGGAGATGCCCAAACACAGGCAGGGAAGGTCAAGACACTCATAAAACAAGCTGGTAACATGCAGCAAGAGCGCAGCAGGGACAGTGATGGAATGGGAGTTAGATTGCAGCGCAGAGCAGAAAATGAGGGACTGAATGCAGTTGAGATAATGAGGTGGGAGAGTGCGGAGAGATGAAGGCGTTCAGAAAATAGGTAAATAGAGAAGACGGTGCTGTGTGGAAGGGCTCCTCAAGCCCCTCCAGGCGCAAGTTTAGAACACACTGACAGAAGGCACAGAACTGGAAAGGCACAGAAGAGCCTGAGCTGAGCTTCCCTGGTGGCTCCGGCATGCCTGCACCCTGGGCAGGGAAATACAATTCCGCAGCAATTAAATGAAACACAGCTGACTGGGCACCCACCATGGGTTGGTTACTGAACTGTGTGGACTAGGCTGAATCCGTCTGGTCCCTGCATTTCAAGTGTAGACTCTTAATGACAATAAAGTTTGACAAAAATGAAGGCAGTGTAGGGGAAAGCAGTGATGAGGGAGAAATGCTTCTCAGGGAGTGTTCAGAGAGGCTTCACAGAGACGGGATAGGGGACAGAGGAGGGACGGTGGATCCAGATCCCAAAGGGTGGCTGAACAGGAGTTTGCCAGTCAGGGAAGGTGGGGAGAGACATTCCAGGCCAGGGGGACAGAACGTAGAAAGATCAGGAATCGTGTAGGCTGAGTGTGGCAGGGAGTGAGACATGAGACCGTAGAGGTGAGATGCCCAGATGCAAAACTGGAAGGTCAAAGGGCTGCTTTGTATTGGGGTCACCCATATGCATTTTATCCATCTAGGAAAACCCCTATGCTATTTTACATTCCTTGTGGGTGAGAATGCCTCATTTATATCTCATTTTGGGTGGCTCCAAGAAAAAAAAAATTGAGAATCAGCGATTCAGGCCAGGGCTTGGAAGGAAAATTGATTTTTAAAAGTTGGTAAACAAGTATATTTTTGTATTTACTTGAAAAGAATAAAGGATGGATTATGATAATCACATGGCATTTTAGGAAAGCTAATTTGAAGAAGCTGCCTTGCATTGGCTTTCTATTAGCACCAAGATTACTTTTTGAAGTAAAACTGAGTGTCTTCGTGGATGGTAGTCTCCAAGTATTATATTAATAGTTTTGGTATTTAATTTTTGAAAAATTTCAATGCTTTGATTTTACAAACTTGCAACATTTTTCCTTTCAAATGTCTTTATCCCCTTAATGATGCTAAAAACTCCTGTTAACTTTTGTTAGGATTTAGTAAAAGGAAGAATAAATATACATGAAAATTATGTCTATGTGGCTTATAAAGAAACCATTAATTCATAGTCACAGGATTATCGGGGGAAAGCAATGACAGGACCTGGAGCCACTCTGACCTTGGGAGTTCACCATATGCCATGGGGTATGGTGTAGAATCTCATGGAGGGAATAAAAGGTTACTTTCCAGCTCCACTAAATATTTTTGTATTAAGCAATTTTTTTTCAGGTGCACAAAAGATCCTTATCTCTGTCTTTTTTTTCGTCTAGTCCTTTTCTGACTTTTATTTCGTTGCACACCAAGGATCTCTGATATGATACTGTGGAAGCTTTATCTAGGGCTATTGGATACTGGGGTATTTTCTTTTAAATAGTGTTTGCATTTTAGGTGATAACTTACACATTCTTCTCAATCTTTCATCATTGGTATAAATTACCATCAAGAGTGTCAGATACTCTATTTCTTAAATTCAGGCTCTTTTAATTAATGGTAGGCAGATGTAAAAATTAAAGTAAAGATGTAATTACTTTTATTAAGTTAAAACAATCACTCCAGGTCATCTGGTCCAAAAGCCCTGTACTTTCCTCCATGAAAGTGGACTTCCTTCCAGGAACTCTCTGTTCCTGTAATTTACGACATATTTTACTGTCAGAACTATGCTTTTGTGAGATCAAGTATTTGTCATAAATCACATGAACAAATAAATTGAGAAACTTCTCTACTGTGTGACAGAAATCCTTTATTTTTTAGTGGTTGTCCATATTATATTTCTTCAATGTAAAGGGTAATATTTAATGAAAAAATGGAAGGCCATTATCCTCATATCTCTATCTTTGAGCTTTTTACTTTTTAGCTCTGGGAATTTTATGATCCACTATCCTCAGAATAGCAGCTTTTATATCTGAGACTCAGACTTGTGCATCTCCCGTCGATTTGCCCGACTTGTTAGCTTTACTACATGTTCTAAGGTGTTTCGACTGGAACTGATGCCAAGAAATAAAGTTGTTCATTTATTTCCACCATTTCTCTGATATTTCTGACCAGGTTCACCAGTGGTTTTCTGGATTTTTCTGGGACTAAGATAGACCACTGCCACATGCCTTGCACAAGAGGAACATGCCTCTTGGTGCCTGCGGGACTTGGGTATTTGAGACAGTTCCCATGTTACTCTGTTCAGCTGTGCTTGCGTGTTCTGTCTGCGCATGCATGTACACCAGAGGTGTGTGTAACGCACACTGGCGAAGGGAGTCTTGCTCTTTGGGGTGTCGGTTGTAGCTGACACGTTGGTTGGTTGGATTTGCAAGGTATACCCCCTAGAAGGTGGCTCTTTCTTCCCAGTTGCTAGATCTCCAATTCTGCAGCGAAGAGAAGGAGGGTGGTGGTGGTGGTGGTGGCTAGACCAGCAGAGGACTGGATGTTCCTGCAGGAGTAACAGGGTTTCATTCCAGGGGCTGACAGGGTCTTTGGGAGAAAGCTTCTGACGTGTGTCTGGGCTCACGAAAGAGAGCATAGAAGTGGATTACTAACGTCTACCGTGGGCAAGAGGTTGAGGAGCAGCACCGTTCCGGCCTCTTATTTGCCATGTCTTGGTTAGGCCCTCCTCCTGGATCAAAACCACACTGTCTCAAATCTAGAGCTGTGATTTTATGTAACAGCAATAGTCTGTCACCCACACCTGCCTTTGAGAGTCAGGGTGAGAGCGAGAGCTACTTTATATTAAATGTTAATGATTTCTAACTAATTCATCACCTTTTTGGCAATTTACAACAGGCTTTGTTGACAGAAATAGTTTTTAGCAGATTGAACAAAAAGAGGCTAATCTCATTTTTCTCCCTAGAGATTATTCTGAATGTAGTTGGAACAGATAGAACCAGGGTTTAAAAAGCCAGTGAAAGAGAATCTTGCCTCATTTGGGGAGCCATTTGGAAGGTAGAGAATCAAATGGAATCTTGTAAATAATAAAAGAAAAAAACAGCTGAGTGATGGGGGAGGGGATGTCCTTAATAATATTGTGATAAGTTTGGCAGGGACTGCCCCACTGTCTGCGATAACACTGAGGAAGAAAGAGGTGGCTGGGAACTGTGGCTCCCCAGGCTGGAGACACAGATTTTGAGCAAGGAGACGGACATCTCCGTCTCTATGAAGTGTGAGTACGCAGGCTTGGCTCAGTTTTTCCTGGTGTTGCCTCTCGCACTGGATGAAGTTCCCTTGCTGACCACTCTCATAGACTCTCAGTTCTTTCTCCTGGACTTACTGATCCCAGGGACATGTTTGCACAAGTCTGATGAATGTGCATCTCCCTCGCTAGAGTTTACAGTCTTCCTTTAT
>RJWJ010023297.1:0-25986 GCA_004363605.1 Indri indri
CAGATGAAAGGCTGTGATGGAACTTAAGACTGGAGCCTCCGCCTGCTACCCGCCTTGTGCACATCTCCCCCAGCCATGCTCCATGATGTCCAGGAAAAAGAGGGCACCAGCTACAAAACCAGGTACACACTTACTGTTGTCCTCAGCAACACAACATCCGCTTCTTGTAAGGAACATGGGACACAATATGCCCATACGTGCCACGCTGGCCTCCAGTAAAACACCAAGGGGAGGATTCCAAATGAGAAGATGGATCCAGCAATGCAGAGGGTTTGCCGGCAGCCTTGAGTCCGATAGCCAAATATCTCCTGGGACAGAATAAAAAATGACCCCCAAATATTGGTTAAGCATAATATACAATAAATGAGCAAATACTGATTTTAATGATGGAACTGAGGGCAGAATGTGAAGGAGTTGAGGAGAGTAGGGAGAGGCCAGGGTGAGGAATGGAGAAATTGGAGAAGGATTCTTGACAAATAAGTATAAGACATGATCTCAGACCTCAAGGAAGTTGCAGTCTAACTGGGAAAATCATTTCCTATGATTTGAGCACCTAGTTACCTTGTGCCAAGCACTACATTAGGTGTTCAGATATATTGTCTTGTTCAAGTCTCCCAATCATACCTACCCCTGTATTATACCTGAAATAAGGTAATATTATCTTCATTTTATAAATAATGGGACTGAGCTCAGAGTGGCTAAATGGAATGACTTGCCCAAGGCCAAACAGCTGGGAAGTTCCGCTGCTAAGATTCGAATCCAGCTCTGTCAGTTACCGAGTCTTGAGTTCGATCCACAGCCCCAGCAGAAATGACTACAAGCCATGTGACAGGATAGCCGTAACCAGACCCTCCCCTTGGCTGGAACCAGCTACCTCATGGGCAGGAGAGACTAGAACTAGGCCTTGAGTTCAGAGTCAGGGTTTGGTGAAAGTACTTGAGCACAGAGGATTAACAAGTAAATGCGAACTTAAATTTGGGAGTTAGAGGTAGAGCTATGCCTTCCCACACTCCTCCCTTGTTTAGTTAAAAAGGATTTTATATCAAGGGGGAAAATCCATAGAGACTTCAACTCGTGCTATTCAGCACCTGCTCTGTGCCATGAGGGGATATTACTAAATCCTAAAGGATATACAAGGGCTGTCCAGAAAGTATCCAGCCATGTCCCATGATAAATAGAGACATATGTGTCTGGATACTTTCCGGACAGCTCTTGTAAATTTGAATAAGAGGCTCACTTCTAATAAATATATGATCTAGACAAACTTCCTCCCTCCAAGAAAAGCCTGAGACAGAATAGAAAAATCACCCGTGAAGTTTATGGCCTCATTTCTGAGACAGTATAGGGACAGAACTTGGGTCTCATCTCTGACCGAGGAAGACAACATGGGACATCGTGATCCAGGCTAATTCAAAGGGCTTCCCAGCTGCTGGAATTCAGCTCATACCCAGATAGGGAGAGTGGCCTACCCATCTGTCTTAGGAGTAATGTTTTTCAGGGACACTGGAGTGAGATACTGACACAGGCTGATAAGGCACCTGGCTGCAAAGGAACCAGACCTATCCAGATCCCACCACCTGAAGCTAGAAGAGATCTCGACTTTGCTCTTACATTGGCTTTTTCCTTCATTATAATCTCATTTTAATGGTAAAAATCACACCTGGGGGTGGGGATTTAACATGCTGATGAGACATGAGATCCATGAAGAAGCCTATAACAGAACTATACAGGCGCAAGAAAAATCCCCACCTCCACATGCTTACACATCACCCCTTCCCCACCCAAGCCTCTTTGAAACTTTCCCCCAACGCCCCTTGGGGAGCGGGCCTGAAGGACATTTTCCCTTCGTACTACCTCCTTCGCGCTTAGCATAAGCCCCAGTAAAGCCTTGCTTGTGACTCCCATTTGGCCTCCTGTTAATTTCCATTGCATAGAGAGCCCAAGGGCCTGTGCCAAAAGCAGTTCCACAACTGTATCGTACAAAGTCATAGGTGTACTTTGCACTGGATGTAACAGCTAGAATGGAGCGGTAGTAGAGTGTCCTGGTTAAAAGCACTTTCTCAGGATCAAGACATTTTGAGTTTGGAGACTGGCTCTGCCACTTAGGAGGTGTGTGACTTTCAGTAAATTATTTTATCTCTCTATTTCTCAGTTTGTTAGCCATAAAATGGGGGTATTGATAGTACACACCTGGCAGGGTTGCTACAAGGTTTAAATGAGCCAGTATGCGGAACTGCTCTGTAAGCATTGGCTACTGCTGCCGCTGCTACTACTATTTGGCCCATTTCCCCAACATACACCTGAAATTCTACCTCCTGGTTTATTGGCAGTTAGGTCCAAGAATTCCTAGTATCAATAGTTCTGCTCTTATAATTGCCTCTTAGGATAACAAAGGAGCTGAAACATAAAACTTTAAATCTACCAATTTCTCTATATAATCTGATAAATATTACATTATCACAGAATGTTCTGTGATCCTTGGCTGAAAGCTGCTTTTGACTGTAATTATTAGGTTCCTTCCCATTATTAGCAGGCCATACAGGTGCTGAAGGGCTTTCTTACATATTGCCTACATTTGGCATAACTTTGATAAAATATCCACATTAACTCAGAAATACAACCTCTTAATTGATTGTGCAAAGTAGAATGTCTATCTTGACATGGATATTCTTCAGCTCCAAGTCAAGCTATTGCTCTCCAGGAGCCACGCCCACAAGGGCTCTGCTCCCTCCTCACAGCTGCAGCCGTGCTCTGTTAATCCCACACTGAGCAGCACCCCAATCCTAATTTCCCTCCTTATCCCGAGTCCGCCTGCCATCTTTCCCTGTGTGCTTTTTTACGTTTCTACACTTTGGCATAGATCAACTTCTACCCTCCAACACAGCCATTTTTGTCATCTTTTTAAAATATTATATTTAAAAATTTCCTTATATTGCCAGTCAGTTGAGCCCCCATATAAAATGCCTGAGTTACTCTGTTCTGTAGTACAAACCTCTCTGTTACTGTGCATTCGTTTATGGGCTATTCAGTGAGAACTGACTATAGTTTCCAAAGTGTTTTTGTATTCATTATCAAGATAAAGTAAACAGGAATTATTACCTTCATTTTCCAGTTAAAAAAACTAAAGTTTAAAGTTACTATGCATAATAAACAGTTACTGTTAGCAACTAATTATTATTGATAGCATTCTTATTGATAAGAATGCTAGCAGCTAAAATTCACTGGGCGCTTAAAAGCCCTTCTCTAAGCACTTCACGCATATTGAAAAAGATTAGTTTCCCAAGGCACAAAGCTCATAAGTAGCCCAAAACTGGGCCTCCAGTCTAGACCTTGGGAGCGCATGGACGATAATGTTGGCTGGCCATTTCTACTCTAAGGCTCTTCGTTCTGTCTTTAATTTCAGTTCAATTTAACAAATGTTTATTAAGTGTCCACCGAATAGCAGACATGTGCTAGACCCAGAGATAAATGAGACAATGCCTCTAGACTCAAAAAGCTCATTAGTTTAGTGAGGAAGAGAGATACCCAAACAGGTAAGATAAAACAAGGTTAAAGCAATAAAAGAGTTAGATAGAGGGATTACCATATAAATTGTCTTCTGAGTGGGGTGCTATTAATAATAACACTGGAATAGCAGAAGTGACCAGAAGTGTTCCAAGCAAGCCAAGGGAATACCCCCTGGTTATACTACAGTGTTGCTCTAAGAGCTCCCCTACTCTCAGTCTGGGGGATACTGCAATACCACTTGGTGGATCCTGACCCATAACACATTGCTAAATTTTCTAGGATGAAATAATATGGACAAGGAGTTTTTAATTATTGCTTATTGAAGTGAGTTGAATTGTAATGAGTTGAAGTAAATTGCATTGCAGGGACTATTAACAGATATTGGGTTTAAAATTGCAAAAATCAGCATGGTGCTCTTATTATCATCCTGTAGCAATTTACTTCCTACATGTATGGTGTGCCTTCCATGTCCTTGAATATGCTTGAGGGAACTGTCCCTGCTGCTTTGCACTCCACCCACTATTACCTCCCAGAAAAAGGGATCAATTAGCCAAAAAAGAATATTGGAAAAATGTCAAAAGAATATTACACAAACAATTAAACTCATGGCAGGCTATGTACATTATGGAATAGTACGCTGTCCCTTTCTTTATCCCTCTCCTACCCACGCGTTACTCTCCTCTCTCTGTTCCTAGCGTCTAGGTCCTTTGCATTCCTAAGGGCTTATGCTTTGGTGTCCAGTCCTTTTCCCCTGCAGCTCTCCTATGCTAGAGGAGCCAAACTGTGCTCCCCAAAGCAATGGTCTAAACAACATTGACTAACAGAACCCTGTCAGAATCTATAGACCCTCTCTCCAGAAAAATACAGAGACACATACACACGAATTTCTCCATAGATATTTAGGGTTGGAGTGGGAAGGTCCAGAGCCTAGATAAGGCCCTGCTCTAGAGGGTTCATGAAGCTGAATCAACTGATCTTCCTGAGTTTACCATAACTACCTTACCTTAGGGCCCCACTGACACCAAGTAAGCACTTAATGAATGTAGAGGTGTGAAGACATGGAAATGCAGGTGAAGTGACAACTGGAACAGCATGGTGGCTGTCTCCAAAGAAACTTTATGGGACTATGTCATCACCTGAGGGCCCACCCAGTCCTGAGAGTGGCTCTCAGCCTTCCAGTGCCAGAAACTGCCAGCAGAAGTCTCTTAGGGACGACTCCAGCTAAGTGAATCTCAGAGACCGGGGTTAATGAGCGAGTGCGAAGTGTGCGGCTGTCACACGGGTTGGTATTAAGAGCGTATTCTCTCCCCAACAGCACCATCCCCACAGTTGTGTTGTCCTGCCAACAGAGCCATAGGGCAGCAGTGTTTAAAATTGGCTCTGGGATCTTCTCTGACCATCTCCCACCTGATTGGCAATGCCTTTTTTAAACACATTAATTCATTCCATCGAATTACAGTCAAATCTTGTTGGCCTGAGAGGCATTTAGTCCCTTTAAGAAAATTTTGTGTTTCTCTACAGGCTCCATTAAATATTTGACAGTTGTAAAATATTCCATTTTTAAAAGTTTACCTCCCTGAAGATAATGTCTTTTCCCTTATTTCCAAATTTTGGGTGTGAAGAGAATGCGCCAGTGTAAGTTCCATGCACGGCAACAAGTCGTGTTCAATGAATGCAATTTACCACGCTGCTGACCCCAACCCCAACACCTACTAAAATTTATGCCTCAGTAGTTTCTTGTTTGCCACTCTTTTTTCTGAAGGAAGGTTCTCTAAGCTTCTCCTAGTTTAACCTCTACATTCAGGTGAGAAGTTCTCAATGTGAATGACTTAATCCAGAAATCATAAACTGGAGGCTCAAAAAGAATGACCTTCAGACAAGTTTCTTATTTATCATGTAAGTATTTCTTAAAACTTTACATTCGTCCCTCAGTTGTTTTCACATAAAAAAAATATGATTTCTACTTTTTCTTTAAAATAAATTAGAAATTGTGACAATATTGATCCCATATGCTTGCACTGAAAGAGTCAGCTGGAGAGCACAAAAAGACATGTACGACATAATTCAGGAAATAACCCAAACGCCAACCAGTGACAGAGGATGGTGTAGCGTGGTGTGTCCACACTATGGGGTTTTATGTGGCACTTCACACAAAGGAACCCCAGCAACACGCAGCAATGTGGGCGACTCTTACTAACATGATACGACGTGAGAAAGATCAGGGCAAAGGATTACAACAGCATGATAACCTTTTTACAGAGTTAAAAACAACTAAAATTTAAAATGTATTTGTAAGATACACTTAGATGAAAGGAAACTATGTGGGAAAGAAAGCGAGGGGATGATGAATACACGATGCAGGACAATGGCAGGGGATGACAGGCCACATTCATAAATGTGATTTTTGTCAAGGTCCCAGCTTTTGTTTGTGGTGGTGAGTTCATCACATTATTATAAAGAACCAATTAACTCACTAACTAACTTAATGCAACACAACATGGACAAATAACATGAGCATGTCATGAACCGAAGATTACGGACAATCTAATTGTGAATACCTGAAGTCTTAGGAGAAAAAAAGGAAAAAAGAACCAGCTAGCACGAGTACCAGATGACCCCTCTAAATGAGCAGGTGCTCTTCTGTTTCCTGTGGTCCCCGCCGTGCTTTGTTTTTTTCCCCACTGAGGCCACATGCTAAGTTCCGTTGTTCATCTCATATAGGGGTTGCTCATTGGAGCAACAGCCAGTGATTCCCAGCCAGGGGTGATTTTGTCTCCCAAGGGACAGTTGGCAATGTCTGGAGATGTTTTTGATCACTCAGCTGGGAGAGAATTGCTTCTGGCATCTGGTGGGTAGAGGGCAGGAAGTCTGCTAAACATCCTACAGTGCAGAACACAGAGTCCTCCCTCCAGCCCCGAGAACAAGAAGTTATCTGGCCCCAAATCGTGCCAAGGTTGATAAATCCTACTGCAGACGTTTTGGTTTCCCGCCACCTAACCTACACAAATCTCTAGGCCCTAGTGCCTAGAATGGCATTCTTGTTGCCCATGTGGTCTACGCCTGCCTCCCTCTCCAACTTTGTCTTGGGCCACTCTCCCTCTGTCTCACCCTGTACCACAAGGCTCTTTCAATTTCCTCAAATTGGCCAAGCCCTCTCCTGCCTCGCAATTTTCCCATGGCTGTCTACTTCTCATCCTTTAAGTCTCCTTTAAATGTTTGCTTCTTTGAGAAGTCTTAGCCAATCATCCTATATAATTAAGCCCCTAATCTCATATGCCCTTTGTGGTACTTTTGTAGAACTTTCCCAATTTGCAATTTGTAATTTGTGCTTGCTTTTCTCTTTCTTCCTCTCTGCACCCCTTCCCAACAACTGGGCTTGAATTTCTGTCATATTAGGATCCATTCAAGTTTGTTTTCTCCATTTACCCAGCACTGCATATGTTATGTGCATGTAGGCGGCAGTCAATAAATATTTGCTAAATAAATGAATAAATAAACAAGTGACTGTACTGAAGGAAAAAAGAAAGGAAGGGGAAAGGAAGGAAGGAAAAGGGAAGGATAGAAGGAGGGATGAAGGGAGGGAGGAAAGAAAGAAATGGAAATTAATAAACCTTTATTCTCCTTGTTCCTAGCTCAACAAATTTAACTGTATTCTCTTCTTGGACACCAAAAATTAAATCAGCCCACTGAGGGGAAAAAGGGGGAACATAGCAACCTCCAGATACTGCTCTGTGCCTTTGTCATTAGGAAACCCTAACGAGTCTCACCATTTGCATTACATCAAGTTAGTCTCTAAGTCTAGGTTTCTTGAATGAGTGCTAGCATTTTTGCTTTTTCTTTGTAATCTGTCTCCAGAAGTTGAAACGATGCTAAAGGTAAGGCTGAGTTTTACAAACTCTTTGCCTTCAACAGAACCAAGCCAAGGTCCTGTCCTGGAAGGGACAAACTGGTTTGACATCTGCTGCCCAGGTTCCTGCCCTGGACCAAACAGTGTGTTCACAATTACCTTTGTATGAACTATGCTGATTTCCCAGTCTTGTACATTACTTCACAAAAAAAAATTATTAAAAAAAAGAAACAATCTCCAACAATGACTTGTGACATGAGAGCTGAGTCCCATTTTCCATCAAGAATGTTTACATCCCTTGAGTGGTGACAGAAGTGGGCCTTGAGGGGATCCTTAGGAGTCAAATGACCTGGCCACACTCATCTCTGTCTCTTGGCAGAGAGTTGGAATGACACTTAAACCAGTTCTGTTCCCAACTGTGGAATGTCACCTCTCTGGTCACTGACTCTCAGTTTCTCTTGCCACAGCTTTCTCTAACATGATTGCTAGGGGAAGCAGTGGAATGACACCTAGGCCAGGTGTCAGGCTGCAGAACCGAGACAGTGATTATAAAAATGTTTCTGTGCTGCACCTCCAGCATAACGTCTTCACAGCATTTCTGCTTCAGTTCAGTTCTAATTGCCTACTGTGTCTAAGGCCATGGGTAAGGTATGCCTGCAAGAGATAAATTTCCTACCCTCAAGGGGCTGACGGGAGAGATGATGCATTTAAAAGTAGCTATGATTCAGGGTAGAAAATATTAACTGCCATATGAAAAGCACAAGGGAAAAAATTAGTTTCAAATAATGGAGAGATCCTACTGAGATGATTATTAGGAAAAGCTTTCCAGGAGAATTATAACTTGAAATTGACATAGAGAGAATTGGTTGAATTTCAGTAGTCGGCGAAGGAGGGTAGGAAAAAGGGCACTCCGGGTGGAGGAACTGGCCTTGAGCAAAGGTGCGGAATCTGGAAACATGGAGTATATTTAAAGACAAAATGTTAGTTTAACGTACTGTGGGAGGTTAGTGTACTGCAGTGTTACAATTAACCCAGTCATGTATGATTAGACAATGCACCTTTGGGTGGGACCTTGGGATCTTAAGATGTGTATACTATTCCAGCTAATGGTTAGCCAAAACAAAGTTTGCTGACCCCTTAAAAATTACACCTCCATCTTCCCCCTTCACAACCAGCAGGCAGACCCCTCACGGTTGCCCTAAAGTTAGCATTCCTAGGAAAAGTCATGGTCAGAGGCCACTACCCATGACCATTTCAGCAGGGCTGCAGTCTGATTACCGAAGTTGGCAGCACAGATGTGCTTGGGGCTTTAGTTTCGTTTCACTAATCAGGGTTTCCTTTTCTCTGGCCAGGATGCTGTTAGCCTGCGTTATGGAAACTCTTTCTTGTCACATAGATTGGCTGGCATGAAAGCAGTTCATCCCACCTGTCAGTGGTAAGCAGGGAGGTAACACCCTGCCCTGTGGATAATTGTCCACCCAAATGTGGGCTGAAGCTCATGGAAACTCACATTCTGTATGAATAATATCCTCCTATTATGTTCCAGTCACCCTAAATGTATATTTTTGCATACGCCAGTTTAATTCTCACAATTCTGGAAGGAGGTTAGTATCAGCTATGGGTCAGAATAAGGAAGGTAAGGTTCAAGGAGGTGGAAGAATGTACCCAGTGTCGCCCAGCTGGTAGGTAACAGAACCAGGTCCGTCTTAATTAAAACTATTTCCACCCAACAAGGCTGTCTCTCATGAAGATAATCCCTCCTCTTCAGCTCTCTGACATTCTCATCTGGCAGGTGTCACAAGGAACAGTGCTTGAAAACCTGCTGTTTGTTCACATTTGAGCTAATGGATGTGCTGCCCAGACATGTTCTTAGGTTCCTCTTAAACTGGTTTTCACAAGCTTCAAACTGCAGAATGAGTAGAAATAGGCAAGAGGGACTCCACCCAACAGCCAGACAGTGGTTTCTAGAGGCAACATCCTAATCTCTTGTTCTGGTAATCTTGAGCAAGAGGCATTTTCTAGGTTCTCGTGTGATGCTGAAATTAAAATTCTCTTGTGGATAATGTCTTTGGTATAATAAGAAATAACTATTTTGTCTTTTTCTCCATTCCCTGGCACAGAGCAATTAAAACCCTTGGATTTTCCAGAATGATAGGGTGTGTTTTGTTATTCATAGTGAGCCCTTTTCAATGAGGTGACCCTTGGTGGGCTCCTACAGAGCTTCAAGATGGGGATAGTGGAATCACCATGTCTTTAGAGGGCTGGAACTTGCAGCCCCACCCACCTGACCTCTGAGGAGGGGAGACAGGCTGAAGACTGATTTCAATTACCAGTGGCCAAATGACTTAATCAATTGTGCCTATGTAATGGAGCCTCTGCAAAAACCCCTAAATGGCAGTGTTCAGAGAGCTTCAGAATTGACAAACACAACCATGTGCCAGGAGGGGAGCACACTCTACCTTCATGGAGGCAGAAGCTCCTGTGCTAGGAACCCTTCCAGATTTCACCCTATGTACCTCTTCACCTGGCTGTTCAGGTATATCCTTTATAATAAGCCAGTAATGGTAAGTGGTTTGAATGTGGTTTGTCCCTGCCAAAATTCATGTTCAAATTTGATCCCCAAAGTGGCAGTGTTGGTTGGTGAGGCCTAGTGGGAGGTGTTTGGGTGATGGAGGCAGATCCCTCATGAATAGATTAACCCACCCCCATTCCATGGGGGTGAGTTTCTCACTCTCGTTGGTTTCTGTAAGAGTGGGTTGTTAGAGTCTGGCTTCCGTGGCTTCTCTCTCTCTGGCTTCCTCTCCTGCCATGTGATCTCTTTTTCACATGCCCACTTCCTTTCTGCTTTCCACCATGACTTGAAGCAGCATGAGGCCCTCACCAGATGCAGCTGCTCAATCTTGGACTTTCCAGCCACCAGAATCATGAGCCAAATAAACCTCTTTTCTTCATACCCAGCCTCAGGCATTGTTATAGCAACATGAAACAGGCTAAGACAATAAGTGTTTTCCAAAGTTTTGTGAGCCATTCTAGTAAATTGTCAAACCTGAAAGGGTGAGGGGTATGGGAACCCCCCCAACTTTGTAGCCAAGTCAGACAGAAGCATGGGTAACCTGGGGACCCAATATTTGTGACTAGCATTGAAAGTGGGGACAGTCTTGCAGAACTGAGCCTTTAAACCTGTGCAGTCTGACACTAAATCTAGGAAGTTAATGTCATAATTGACTTGTATTGTAGAACATCCATTTTGTGTCCAAGGAGTGGGAGAATTGGTTGGTATCAGGAAGAAAAAGACTCCACACATTTGATGTCAGAAGTATCGTGAATAAAAATGGTTCAACATCTGAGAGGTATAAGACAGTGAGAGCACAGACAGGTCAGTATCTGGGACCGCCACCCTGTCTAGGCAGCCTACCCACTGCATGGTATAAAGACCCAAGACAGGTGCAGGAGAAAAGGCAACACATTTAAGGACAAAGCTCTTGTGGTCAAGACTTGGTTCTGCCACTTATTAATTTTATCATCCGGATATCTCACAAAACTGTTATAAGAATAAAATGGGACAACAGTTGCAGAAGTGTTATTTAAATATAAGCTGTTATTATTGTGAGGGAATTTAGACTTAAGGCTGATTGATAAACACTCAGTGACAGCCAGACTTATCTGGCCCCTCCATGGCAGTCAGATCTCAGCTTCTCTAACCACACAGTCTAAAGTAACTACACAGTCACTCCCTAGCACATCATCCTATTTTCAATCTCTATGAGCCCTTATCTCTGATTTTTTTCTTGCTTGTTTATGTTTTTATGACCTGTTACTAGAACATAAGCTTCACAAGAGCAGAAGAGCTTCAGTCTGTCTTGTTGGTTGCTGAATCCCTGGCACATAGTAAAACAGTTTCTAACACATAGTAGGCCCACAAATATGTTTTGAGTGAATGAATGGATCAGATTACATTTTGGGGATTCCAACTTAAGGACGTAGATTACAATATTACTAGACTGGTAAACAGAAAGGCCAAAAATGGCAATCTTAGACTGTAGCACCTGATGAATGTTTAGCAAACATCCAGTCAAATTTAATTTTTCAGAGAAAAAAGCTGAGATAGTAAGAGAATCCTCAAATGAAGACACATAGAGAGAAAGCATAGGAAAAGCAATGATCTCCTTCCAAAGTCATGCTTTCACTCTTAGATCAATGAAGAATTTATCTTGACAATAAATTTTACTCCCTGGTATTATTATTTCTCTTCACACCCAGATATCATTATTTGTCACTTACTATAAGATTTTAGAAAATGAGAAACCTATTGTGAACTCTGAAAGAGGAAAGAATCAGAGATGACCTGATCATTCATTCCTTCTACAATATCTGTAAAAAATGCTTTCTTGAGGCCAGGTGCGGTGGCTCACGCCTGTAATCCCAGCACTCTGGGAGGCCGAGGAGGGTGGATCGCTCAAGGTCAGGAGTTTGAGACCAGCCTGAGCAAGAGTGAGACCCTGTCTCTACTAAAAATAGAAAGAAATTATCTGGACAACTAAAAATATATATATAGAAAAAATTAGCCAGGCATGGTGGTGCATGCCTGTAGTCCCAGCTACTCGGGAGGCTGAGGCAGGAGGATCGCTTGAGCCCAGGAGTTTGAGGTTGCTGTGAGCTAGGCTGATGTCACAGCACTCTAGCCAGGGCAACAGAACCAGACTCTGTCTCAAAAAAAAAAAAAAGCTTTCTTGGCTCCCACACTTCCAATAAAGCAAACTCTACTTCTGGGGGAGAATGTTCTATTTTCAGACAACCCTACTAATAGTAACACTATGTGCCAGAGATTGGGCTAAAGTCCAGAAGGTGGAACTCACAGGTGCCTCCCCATCACACACACAAATGCACACAAATACTTCCCTTTCAAGCTAAACAACTCTGCTTCTATCTATTTTACATACTTGCCATCCATCAAAAGTTGGTGTACAAAACAGGGCCTGTGTAAATGAAATCACTTTGAAAATCACTACATTACCAAGCTTTCCTGTTGAAATGGCCTGAAATTTTTTCCTTACAAAGGAAGTTTATAAAAGAAGCAAGCATGATATAAAACAATGGTTCCCACTCTTTTTAGTATGCGGAGCCTTTTCTTAACAGTGCTGGTAAGAGGCAAATGATTAAAACCACTTTTGAAAGCAGTTTGGTATTATAGTAAATGTGACGATATGCATACTGCTCAGCCCAGCAATTCCACTCTTCTCTACGGAATCATGTACACATATGTACCAGAATACACAAACAAGAAAATTTCAAAGCTGGCAACAACCCAAAATTCATCAACAATGACACTGGTTTTTTAAAGTGTAGTCTTATAATGGCATATTCTACCACAGTGAAAATGAATAAGCCCAATTTTATGCCAAATGTGCATATAGCTCAAGAATATAATCAGCAGAAAAAGAAAACACAAGTGAATATAACCAGTGTGACTTCAATCACATAAACTTCAAAAATATTGTTATGGGACATATACAGAGTTAGAAAAAAATTTTTTAAAAAAACAAGGAAATGGTAATTACAAAAGTCATATGAGAGTTTATCTCAGGGTTGGGAAAGAGCAACAGAGATGGGCTGTAGTTAGGGAGGGCTCCAGGAGAACCTCTGAAATGCTAGCAGTGTTCTATATTCTAACTTAGACAATGACTATATGGGTTTTGATTTATTACTAAATTGATTGCGTGTGTTTTTTGAACATTAACATGACATTTGAAAAAATGTCACATGCTCTCAAATGATAGAGATTTATTTTTGTTTATGGAGAACATATCAATGTTTTTTGGTCATATGAGTATTTGGACCCGTAGCAATAACTCTAAGACTTATCAGAGTTGTGACCTACAGGTTTGTCACCACTGCTGTACAATTTAAAAAAAAAAAAAGGCATTGACTTGGAGACAGGGAATCCTGGGTTTTAGTCTGAACTCTGGTCCTATTAAACAATCCCTTTCCTCTCTCTGGACCTGTTTCTGCATCTGTAACAGAAAAAGTTGAATTATATGATCCCTTGAGTCTCTCTACATTTTGATACCTGTAGTTCTTGTAGCAATAGGAACCTTCTGAATACTGCCTAGGTGACAGCTTGCAACCCCCTCACAGGTGCACATCTAAGGTCATAAATTTCTTCCATGGGGATGCCTGCCTCTGCTTCAAAGGCACCCATGGCTCTCACTCAAGCTTCAGCATTCCTTTAAGGAAAAATAAAAGATGGTTTCTGTTGCACCATTTCTGCAAATTGGAGCTATCATGTTGTGCAGACCACCTGCTTGAGAGCTATCAGAAAAGGGAAAAGGAGCATGCCGCATGCAGGAAGCCCCATGCTTGGCCGCGGGACTGGGAGCCAGCATGCCATTCCCTAGCCACTGTGCCATATCAATCAACTGAGCATCAGAATTGCACAGTGTGCCAACACTATTTGATTCATTTCCATGACTATATTTGGATTTAAGCACAGCCTTGGGGAGGTTTCTTGAAATTCTTAAGATGGCACCGTCAAGCCATGATGCATGATTCTTGGTTTGACTGATAGAAAACAGATCCCCTGATATGCTGGAGAATTTCAAACAAATATACAGAAGTGGAAAATGGTGAAATTACGACAAGTAAAAGGGATATGAGTGATCTGATAATAATGGAAAATTGTTTGGGAGAATGATGGGGCATAAGAGAGACCAGAATTTCTACCTTTTTCAAATATCCTGGGATGCCATGTCTAGTTAGTACAGGGTAATTCAGGACGTTAAATACTGGGCCATATAATTATAACATTATCTCAGGGTACTTTTTAATGCTTTTATTATTACAGAAGCAATACATGCACATTTTAAAGACCAGAAAATAAAAATACAAATAAAAACCTTACATTACTGCAACCCAGAGATCACCACAATTAACAACTTATTGCACATATATTTTTTCTTTTACCAAAATGGAACCATGTGGTAAATGTTATTTCACAATCCGCTTTTTTATTCAACGGCCTCCATTCTTCCAGGGTTATGAGTTTTTATCTCATCTAAACCCAAACCATATTCAAATGTCACCAATGGACCCACTAATGTCCACTACAACTGGCTTTCCAAACTGATTAGGCATTATTCTGTTTCTTAACCTAGACGGTGGTTAATGAGTGCTCACCTTTTAATTATCCATTAATCTGTACATTGATATTTTGTGCAACTTTATATAGGTAGACCATATAATATTAATACATATACACTGTATATAGTATATAAGAACATGTTTCATAACAAAAGAAAAGGGGGAGATACCAGACACTCTTGTATGATTATTATTGTATTTTTGCTGGCTCTTTTAATCCAGTCTTTTCCCTGTTTCATGATAATGACTTATCGCAAAGCCAGTCGTTCTGCAAGAGTTCATATGCTAATAGCTATACCCCACTGATTTCAGATGCTACACAAAAACAACAGACAAATGACCTAATCTCCAGCTGCTTCCATTTTCATATTTTTTTATTTGTTTGTTTAGGAATAATTACATTTATCCCACAGAGAAATGGTAAAAAGTAACCAATGTTTTTGTTTGTAAGGAACTTAACTTTGTTTTGTTATTTTGTATTCTAATAAAAATTTAGGTGTAATTTTATGTCAATTTAAACTTGGTTCTAAACCAAACAAAAGACTTCCTTAGCACAGTGTTATGAAATCTTTTTCATATAATGGCACCCATAGAAAAATGATAATATTTGTACAGTGTAGATCAGGTAAATGGGTAAGTCTGTTTGAAGATGGAGGGGATCCGTATTTCAAAATTCCTGTAAGCACCCCAGGGCCATCCATGGCACAGCAATTGGTAGGTAGTCCTGCTTTATCCTGCATTTGTAGCAACAAAATACCTTTCCCTTTTCTCATTTCTCTCAGTCTAATCAAAGTCAAATTGGGCAGAGTTGCATCTAAAAATGAATCCATCCTATAACTACTCACCATTCGGGCAGATGGCTGCTTTCTCAAAGCCTCAAAGCCTTTACTCAGATGCGTTTTGTGAGGTTTATTTTTCTTTTCGTTTTCTGATGCCTGTCCCAACCTCATTGCTCCCTCTCCCAGGGGAAAAAACTATCCTAGCAATCTGTAAAAGTACTCTTCACATGACACTTTCTTTATGATACCTTCTCAATCAGAATTAATCGCAAGTTCAAAACGAAACTCATCACCTGCTCCCTCCTCTCTATCTAAATCACTGCCACCACCGTTATACACCTAGTTGTATGATTCAGAAATCTAGAAATTCCCTTTAATATTCTCCTCCTCATTCTCCAACATCTAATGAGTCCAAGGTCTATTGATTGTCTTCTAGATATTTCTCGAATTGGTTTCCTTTGCTTCAACCCTGATACTGTTGCCCTATTAGTTCAATCTGTACTCTCACTGGAATCCCTGCAAGAACTACTGACTGCATCCAGTTCCACCTCTGTCTGAAGTTGTCTACACTGCGCAGAGTGACCTTCCTAAAGCAGACATCTGATTTTAATCACCTACGATAGTGGCCAACTGTCCTGGTTTGTGCAGGTCTGAGAGGTTTCTCAGGATGTGGGGCTTTCAGTGCTAATGCCCAGGAAGTCCAGGCAAACCAGGATGGTTAGCCACATACTTAAAAGCCTTAAATTCCTTTAGAATGGCATATGAAGTTCTCCCTAATGTTCCCTACACTGTCTTTTCAGCCCCAACTCTTTGTTCTCCTCATCCCACTCTACCACGAACTCATTTATACCCTGCACACCAGCTTTGCCAAGCTACATTCAGTTCTCTGAATGGAATGTGCTTTGTTCCTTTACACCTCAATACCTTTGTACATTGTGTCTCCTTGACTTAGACTATCCTTCACCTTATCTGGGCTTGCCAGTAAACTTCTGTTCATCCCTCAAGATTCTTTTCAATTGGCACTTTTTCACTGAAGTCATCCAGGAGTTGGCTGTAGTTTCCTCTATGTTCTCACGGCACCTTGCATTTATTGGTATCAAAGCACTAGCCGACTGACCTCTAACCTCTACCAAATATTGAGACGTAGGACTTTTCTTTGTATACATAACATGTAGCACAGGGAATTGCACATAACAAGTGCTCAATAAATGAAGGAAGGAAAAAAGGAAGGAAGGAAATAAACTATGTCGACAGAATTTACCTAGATCATTTGCCTTCTGTGTAAAATTTGTATGTGAGTTAGCTGAATAAAATATATGCTTTTCCCATTAGAGCGCTAACTCCTTGAGGCAGAAACAGAGTTTTATATACTTTGTTTTGTCTCCACAGCATCCAGGCTGCAGGGACTCATTACATTTGTTCAATCGATATGGTTTGGCTATTGTCCAAGACTCAGAAAAGATGGATGACATGAAGGTCTTTGCTGGGGCATATGTCAAGAGGGATTGCATGGATGTATAAATGTGGTCCAAAGGTATTAATTGAGTCCTACCCCTCACTGAGTGTGACTTCCATGTATTTGCCTTTACAGAAGTCACTGTTTCTCGTAGGGAGAAACATCCCTATTGCTAAATAAAAAGACAAGAGTATAGAGAGTTGAAATCTCCCGCCTAAACTAGGTTCTGGAAACTGTTGAAACAGCTCTACCCACAACTAGGTAATGAATTCTCTGCCCATTATGAGAAAATGATTCCTCACTCAATGATCATATAGCCCTTATTTCTACTCTATAAGTAAATATCTATACCAATGTGCCTAAAGGTGAGGCTACCAACCACATGTATCAGAATCACATGAGCACTTGTTAAAAGGCATATTTGTGGGCCATCACCCCCAGTTTTTGAGGGTAGGGCCAGAGAACCTGGGCATTTCCAGCTCAGTATCTAAGCTGATACCTATCACAATGGCATTTGGAAACTTCTGATCAATACAGCAAAGGAGACTCCCATTTGGGCAGATAATGTTTCTTCTGTCAAATGGTTATTGTAACAATTAGATAATATGTTTTCTATAAAATGCATACACAATGCCTGACTCATGAAACCTGCTCAGTATTTATTAGCCAATACTGTTCCTATACTTTGAGTCCCCTGGTAAGAAGTACATGTCTTTTATATCTTTGCATTCACTGTGGCATTTGAGCATCCAGTATGCAAACTTATAGATGATAGGTCCCCCAAAAATTGAATTACACAAAATTTTGAATGATTTTCAATAAGGCTACAGGGAAAACTAAAAACAAGATGCCATTTGTACCTATCACATGCTGGTCGAAATCTTTGGCAAATGCTGAAAGCTGACCAGAGGGCAGTTGTAAGGACATTCTTGTACAAAACTGATAGAACCCTTCATAAAGTGGAATACATTTTCTGGAAAGAAATTCAGTAAATTTATCAAGAGGCATAAAAGTGTTCACAATTTTTGATGCAGTAATATAATTATTATTTATAGGAATCTATCCTAAGAAAATAATCTGAAATGAAAAGGTATAATTCTACAGATATTTCTATATGCAAGAGTAAGACATACACCTGCACTAGAAAGAACTCAACTGCCTGACACTAGGGGAATGGTTAAGTAAATTATGATACCTCCTCACAATAGAATATTATTCAATCATCAAATTAATGTTTATAATAAACTTTAATGACATAAGGAAATATTTATAGTATATCAAAGTGAACAAAAGAATTTATACTTTGAGCCCAATAATGTAGAAAAAAATGTATGGGAAAAAAACTTGAAGAAAATATGCCAAATGTTAACAATGATGAAATCATAAGTAATATTTATTTCCTAATATTTTTCAGTGCTTTCAAATTTATAAATAATGAAATATATTTTAAAATAAAGTAAAACAATGATCTTTTTAAAAAAGTAAATGAGACTTCCACTTCTGGAAACATGGAATAGATTTACTTTTTCCTATTTCTCTCAATAAGTTTAACTAAAATTCGTGGACAACATATACAAAACAAATATAAGAAGGCTCTGAATGGTGGAAATAAGGCCAACTGGCTAGGGTCCTCGGGAATTAAGGAACGAATGATATAGTGGTGAGTTCCCTGGGTTTTTTCTGTCATATATATCTCAAACTTGGAGCAGAAGAAGCTGGCAATCCAGAAACAGACAAAAAAAGAAAGAAAGAAAACACCACAACAAAAGCCTGCTTTCTCTAGCCAAAGACCAGAAAAGGGGCAGCCTAGTAAGACAGAAAACATTAAGACCACAATTGCTCCATCCTAGCTGAACACCACAGAAAAGAGTATGGCCTGGTCCCACCTACACCAGCAAAGACCAAGTTGGGAGCCTAAATTTCCAATCTTCACCATGCTATAAGGAGTTGCTTCAACACCTCTGCAGAGATGGTGTCAGAGGTCAAGTAGGAGCTGGGACCTTCATCCATGCCAGTTGGTAATGAGCAAGCCTCCCCCTGTGGCATCAGTGAAAACCTGAAAACCATGTGGAGTCTGGTGATCAACCCCCATCAGCATTAATAAGGCTCCCCTCCACCACTGTGCTGGGATTTTGTCAGAGGCAGCCTAGAAGAGAGTCAGGACTTTCCTCATCACCCTCTCCATGGCATGAATAGAAGCCATCTGGGGAACAGATGAGACATTCCTAATCCTTAAAGCCAAAGAAGTATCAGCAGAGGACTAATGGAGAGCCTGAACTCCTACCTCAACCTACCAGTAGTAAGGAACTCTCCCATCTTCAAACATCAATGGAAGTTGAGTGGGCAACTTGGACTTCTACCACCAACTGGTAGTAATGGAGTAAGAGAGGTGGTACTCTACTCTTCCCCTACGGAAGTGGCGTTGACAGAAGCCAACTACGATATAAATTTTAAATAAGATTTAGAGCCTCATAACATAATATCCAAATGTTTCAGGTTTTAACTTAAAAATCTACTCATATATCAAGGACCAAGAAGACCTCAAACTGAAAGAAAAAAGATAATCAGTAGATGACAACACCAAAATAACAGAGGCGTTAGAATTATCTGATAAGGATTTTAAAGCAACCAACATAAAAATGCTATAACAATTACATACACACTTAAAACAAATGAAGAAATAGAATATCTCAGTAAAGAAATAGAAGATATACAGTAGAACCAAATGGAAATATTAGAAATGAATAATATGATACCTGAAATTTAAAACTCAGTGAATAGACTTAATATAAGAATAGAGGGACAGAGAAAACAATCAGTGAAATGAAATACAAAACAATAAAAGTTGCTCAATCTGAATTACAAAAAGAAAATAGCCTCAAAAAATTTGAACAGACCCTGAGGGACCTGTGAGACTATGACAAGTGATCTAATTATTTGTGTCATTGGAATCCTGGAAGGAGAAGAGAAAGAGGGAATGACTAAAATACTCAAAGAAATAATGGTTGAAAACTTGTAAAATTTGATAAAAGACATAAACCTACAAAGTCGAGTAGTTAAGTAAACCCCGAACAGAATAAACCCAAAGATACCCACAGAAAGAAGCATAGTAGTTAAACCTGTAAAACATAAAGACAAAGAAAAATTTTTTAAGCAGCCAGAGAGTAACAACACCTACCTATAAGGGGAGAAACTATTTCAATAACTTCATATTTCTCATCAAAACCATGAAGGCCAGAATTGACACAGCACATTTCAAGTGCTGGAAGAAAATTAACTGTCATTATTTTCTTATAGGAAGGCAGGAAAGAAGAAAATAGAAAAACACAAAACAGAATGAGCAAACAGAAAACAAAAAATAAAATGGCAGACGTAAGCCCTAACATATCAATAACTACATTAAATGTAAATGGCCTAAATACATCAATTAAAATACACTGATCATCACTGGATTAAAATGTATGACCTAACTATATGCTGTCTATAAGAAACTAACTTCAAATATAATGATTTAGGGCAGGCCGAAATTAGAAGATGTAAAAGGATTTATCGGGTAAACATTAGTCAAAAGAAAACAGGAGTGGCTATAATATCATATAAATGGACTTCAGAAGAAAGAAATTTACCAGAAACACAGAGAGACATTATATAATGATAAAAGGTTTAATCCACCAAGAAAACATGGGAATTCTAAATAAGTATATACCAAAGAACTGAGTGAGCTTAAAAAATATGTAAAGCAAAAACTGCTGGAACAGAAAAGAGAAATTGACAAATCCATAATTATAATTTAAAACTCTAATATTCCTTTCTCAGCAATTCATAGAACAACTAGGCAGAAAATCAAAAAAGATATACAAGATTCAAGAACATCATCAACCAATAGTATTGAATTGATATTTATTGAACACTCCACCCAACAATAGCAGAATACACATTCCTTTTTGTTATTGTTGAAACAGAATCACCCTGTCAACCAGGCTGGAGTGCAGTGGTGCAATCATATCTCACTGCAGCCTTGAATTCCTGGGCTCAAATGATCCTCTTACCTTAGCCTCCTGAGTAGCTAGGACTACAGTCATGGGCAACATGCCTGGCTGTTTTTTTATTTTTGTACAGATGGGGTCTTGTTATGCATTTCAGGCTGGTCTTGAACTCCTGGCCTCAAGCAATCCTCCCACCTTGGCCTCCTAAAGCATTGGGATTACAGGCATAACCCTGCACATCTTGTCAAAACACACATTCTTTTCAAGTGCTCATGGAACATCTATCAAGATAGATCATACCCTGGGCCATAAAGCAAACCTCAACAAATTTAAAAGAACTGAAACCATACTAAGTGTTCACCAATCACAATAGAATAAAACTGGAAATCAATATCAGAAACATAATGAAGAACTGTCTAAACCATTGGAAACTAAACAATACCCTTCTAAATAATTCATGGGCCAAAAAAGGTCTTTAAAAAAAAATACACTTCACTGAATGAAAGTCAAAGCACAAAATTTGTGAGACACAGCTCAAGCAGTGCTGAAACCAAAATTTGCAGCACTAAGTTCATATGTTAGAAAAGATAAAATTTCCAATATAGTAATCTAAGTTCCCACCTCAATAACCTAGAAAAAGAAGAGCAAAATAGCCTGAGGCAAACACAACAAATAAAATAATAAAAATAAGAACAGAAATTAGTGAAATTATAAATAGAAAAACTATAAAAAAGTCAATAAAACAAAGAACTCGTTCTTTGAAAAGATCAATAAAATTGACAAAGCATTAGTAAGACAGAAAGAAAAAAGCGAGAAGACAGAAATGATCACTATCAGGAATGAAAACATCAGAAGAAAAATATGAAAACACTATGAATGACTCTACACACATAAATTTGACAACTTAAAATGTACCAATTTCTTCAAAAATACAAACTGCTATAACTCACTCAATATTATAATCTGAATAATCCTATTACTAGTAAGAAAATTGAATTCATACTCTTTAAACTCCCAAAAAAGAAATCTCTGGGCCTAGATGGTTTCACTGAAAAATTCTACCAAACATTTTAAAAGGAATTAACATGATTTCCATACAGTCTCTTCCAGAAAATAGAAGAGGATAAAGTATTTCCCAATTCATTTTATGAAGCTGGCATTACCCTGATAACAAAACAAGGCAAAGACAGTACAAGAAACAAAAAGTGCAGAGCGATATCCTTCAGGAACATAGAAGCAAATGTCCTTAACAAAATATCAGCAAATATAATTCAATAATATGCTAAAATAATTATATGCCATGACTAAGTGGGGTTTATTTCCAGAATGCAAGGTTGCTTCAACACCAAAAAAAAAAAAAAAAAAATGTTGATTTAACAGACCACCATGTTAACAGACTAAAGAAGAAATATCACGTGATCACACTAGTCAATGCAGAAAATACATTTGACAAAATTTCAGTATCCATTCATGATTAAAAAAAAAAAAAAAAGCTCTCAGAAAAAATAGGAATAAAAAGAAACTTTCCCAACTTGGTAAGGAATCTTTTTAAAAACTTACAGATAATTAATGGTGAAAACCTGAATGTTTTCCCTATAAGATGAGGAACAAGAAAAGGATGTTCACTCTCACCACTCTTATTCAACATTATACTAGGATTGATAGCTAGACAAGAAAATAAAACAAAAGGTATACAGAAATTAAACTGTGTTGGCACATAATATGATTTCTATGCAGCAAAAAAATATACGCAAAAATCCCAGAATAAACGTGAGTTCGGCAAGGTCACAGGATACAAGATAAACATACAAAAATTAATTGTATTTCTATATCCTGGTAGTGAATACGTGGGTACTGAAATTAAAAATATGACTGTTTACAATCACTCAACTATATGAAATACTTAAGTAACAAAACATAAGAGACTTAATATGCTGAAAACTACAAAATGCAGATGAAAAAATTTAAAGAAGATCTAAATAAAAGGAAAGATACAACATGTTCATGGTTCGGAAAATTCAACATGATAAAGATTATAATTCTCCCCAAATAGATGCATAGATTTAATGCAATCCCTATCAAGATTTCAGTAAGATTTTTTTGTAGACATAAACAAGATAATTCTAAAATTTGTGTAGAAAAATCAGCAAACTACAATAAAACGATGTTGAAAAATAAGAACAAGAACAAAGGGGGAGCTGTGACTCTATCTGACTTTAATACTTATTGTGTAGCTACCATAATTGACGACTGTATAGCATTGAGACCTCAGATCAATAGAATAGAATAGAATAGAATAGAATACACAATGGAATATTACTCGGCCATAAAAAAGAGTGAAATCCTGTCATTTGCAACAACATGGATGGAACTGGAGGATATTATGTTAAGTGAAATAAACCAAGCACAGAAAGACAAATTGCACATGTTCTCATGATATGTGGGAGCTAAAAATTAAAATAATTAATCTCACAGAGATAGAGAGTAGAATGATGGTTACCAGAGGCTGAGAAGGGAGAGGGGAATAAAGTGGAAATGGTTAATGGAAACAAAAATAAAGTTACATAGAATGAATAAGATCTAATATTCGATAGCACAACAGGGTGCCTATAGTCAACAATAAGTTATTGTATATTTTTAAATAACTGAAAGAGTAGAATTGGAATGTTCCTAATACAAAGAAATGATAAATTCTTGAGCTGATAGATACCCTAATTACCCTTATTTGATTATTACTTATTGTATGCCCATGTCAAAACATCACATGTATCCCATAAATATATACAACTATTACGTATCCATAATAATTAAAAATAAAATTTTTTTAAAATTAAAATAATATATACAGCAAAAAAATAAATAAATGAGTTGTACTAAATTATCTCTGAGTGATTTTCTATATCTGAAATTTCATGCTTTGGGGGGGTCCAAGGATATGCTGTCTCTTGATTATAAATGACTGCACTATCTCCAGCAGGTGAAGCTTCTTTCAGGTCTGGACACAAATGTTTATGCTGGTCAAATAAGGGTTCAAGCAACCTCAAAATGAAGACAGGTGAGTAACTTAATCTATTGACCTCACTGACCTGTGTAAATCTTTGATCATGACCCAGCCTGGGTCCTTTACTTGTGGATCCTTCACCTATGGATGAAAATACTTGGACAATTCTGACAAGTAACATTTTACTGTGACAACAAAGGAAATAATAACAACAACAACACAACAACAAAGGAGTAAGACCAGAAAGGAAAAGAGCAGGAATCAACAACATTTTCTGTAAAATAGCAGATAGAAAATATTTTCAGCTTTGTAGGCTATATGGGCTCTCTCACAACTACTCCGCTCTGCTGCAAAAGCAGACAGAGACAATATGCAAGCAAATGGGGATGACCGTTTTCCAGCTAAACTTTACAAAAATAGTTAGCGGGCATATTTCTCCACAGGCCATACTTTGCAGACCCCTGCCACGGAGAAACAACAGAAACATTTAGTCTTTGCTCCTGTTGTGAACAGTACCCACCTAATGGAGTTAGCGTGAATTTAAAATGAAGTATCACGTGAAAGTGCTTAGCAATGGGCATGAGACCTACTAATTAGTCAATAAATGTTAACTACTATTATTATTAGGCATATTTGCACGTATTTTTGCTATTTTCAATTGGCCATTTAACTTACACATGGACACTCTGCAGGCAATTATTTCAATATTGTTAAAACTCAAAATTAAATTTTTTCCTGCACTGAGACCTTTTGTAAAAGTTCAGAAGGATAATTAGGTTTTTCCTCTCCATAAGGCTGAAATCCCCCACAATCAAATCTTTATTAAAGAACAAATAATGTAGCTGTGACCACAGGGAATAGAATTTGATACCAAGATAATAGGAATTCTCACTTTTATTTATTCCTCTTAGAGTAGGAACAGCAGGGGAAGCTACATACGGAACTTCTGAAATGAAATATGAAGCCCCCAGTTTGTTGCTAGAGCCCCACTCACTCCTTGTAAGGGAAATTCATCTGTATAGGCAATAGGTTTCTTAGGCAAACTAAAATAATTGCCAGCATGTCTTTTGCCAGCCTTCCGGGGAGGCATAAGTCAACACATTTATGTAACCAAGGTGTTATCTCCTATGGGAACTCATGGGATCACACTTTCCTATGGCATGTTACCACTCTTGTTCTAAGCCATATATAAGCACTCACCATGTTCTTGCCACTGCTGCATACCCCCTCCCCACCCCACCAACAATAAAAAACATGTCTCATCTGCCTGCTGCTGTGCGTCTCTTCTTTCAACTCCTGGAAGCCTGCTCTGGTGCCCTCTCTGGCCACATAGCCCACTCCCCACATGTGGCATAGTCGGCAGGATTCAATGGGGAAACTTTCCCCTCTGCCCCAGCAGGGGAGGACATGTGGCCTTCCACGGGCTTGTGGCACTCAGTGGCAGCAGTCCTCATGTCATGAGACCCTGCCACGGAGTGGGAGTAGGTGGAGCGTGCACCTGCCACCCTGGAAAGGGACTTGCGGGCCAGGAAGATAGCTGCAGCCTAGAAAGTGAGCGGTGGCTGGCCGGGTGGGCTGGCACTTCCTTACAGCCCTCAGTGAGCAACATGCAGATACCCTGCAGCCAGAAGCCCAGGTAGGAAAATTATAGGTAACAGAGGAAAACCTGGAAGCCTGGGTGCAGCCTTTGGAGAAAGAGTTAATGAGTGCATCAGCCACGGACACCAGTAAAACCACAAGTACACATGAGACTGAGGGCAGGACCCCTCCCCTGCTGAGCACCCACCCAGTTGTGAAACAAAGAATGGAGCATGAGCAACCATGGGACCCCAGGGAGTGGTGCGGGGGATGCCCACGGTGGCAGAGCATGACTTTTACTCCACTTACACACCTGCGGATCTGCAGGAATTGGGGATGCGCCAAGGCATTTTTATGATAAACAAACTGGTGGGGCGATGAATAGTGCTCCTTGCATGTGCGACCTGATCCTAGCCACAGCCCTTCCCCCCTGGTTAGTTTAGCTCACTGGTGGCTGTGCCCACCCACTATGTGGAGGATGCCAAAGAGCAGAAATGGGGGAAGGGACAAGTGTGTATGTTACAAGGGCCCAAGAAGGGCCCACAAACTCAGGGCCCCCTGCAGAAGACACTACAAGGGGCCCAGAAGGCGTTGGGAACCTAGAGGTGGCTAGACCTCCTACTAGCAGGAATAGATAAACAGCCTAATGAGGTATTGCTGGCTCTGTGGAATCAGCTGGCTGCCCACCAGCAATT